>JAQGAF010004764.1:0-13552 GCA_034687865.1 Kryphioiulus occultus
AGGTACACCAGAGGTGACGTCCACCCAGCTAGATTCAGCTCCATTAATTACGACTCTTTGCTTTCTTCCTGTTAGAATGCAGATATCCATGAAATAATATGGGAGTTGAACATTAACTAAATGTCCCTGTAGAGGTAGAAACGCTCATTTTGGACTACAATTCAATTCAGCTCGGTACCTTCAGACTTCTATGTTATAAATGGGGCTTGGCAGTAAATAGGGGAAATTCCCTTTTCCCAAATTCCCAATTCGAGATTTATACTGTTTATTGCCACAACAGGTGGGATAATTGACTGTATATGATTTATATAATCCTTAAGTACATAGTGCAGTTCGGTTAACCATTTGCTGTGGAGAAGTGCCTAGATATGCTGAGTGGAATAGCCAGCTTTGGGAGGCTTATTTTTTTTCAAGATCCCGTAATATGTAAGTGCAGCACATGTACATGTAGTTTACGGAGTTAAACTCCTGTGTCACTACAGCCTCGTTCCATGTTGACCAGTTTGTAGCAGTCCCCTGGGCGGGCAACTTACAGAGGTTCTTCTATATATTTGACCCATTTGTCTTGAGTGGTAATGGGAGTAATGGGTGAAAAGTAATGTTTAGTGGACTTGATTTCTTTAGTTGCTTGAATCAAATTTGTAAAGTCTTTGAAGGCAGAAATAGGGAACAGAAGAAGATTGTTTTGAGTACGTGTACAAGGTGTTGATATTCGTTTTGTTTATAGGGCCGAGCTGCCAAAGGAGCACAATCCACAGTCCCAGCAGAATCGGAAGAATTACTTCGAGCACCACATACGTTTGTGATAACCAAAGGAAAAGTGGGCAAAAATATTTCCCAGCTAAATCAAGATTTCAAGCATGTGTTCGAACCTTTCACTGCTTCTAAGCTGAAGGTAATTTTCCACCTTTCTGCTATCAAATTTATCCTCTGATTTATACAACTTTGTTATTTGTTTAGAAAAATCCATAGTCCATTCCACTAGAAGTGGTGAATTAGTGAACTTTATTGACTGTGTGCCTTTATTTTTGTTTTAACAGGTACGCCGGAGCAATGTTATTAAAGACTTTGTGGCGGTAGCCGGGGCGTTGAACGTGACCCACATTGTACTTTTCACCAAAACAAAGACTGCTGCTTACATGAAGTTATGCCGGCTTCCGCGAGGTCCCACTATCACATATAAATTGGAAGAGTATTCCTTGAACGGAGATGTTGTTTCATCTATAAAAAGGCCTATAAACTACCAACAGATGTTTCAGCACCACCCATTTCTTGTCCTTAACAACTTCAGTGGCGATGGGATGCATATTAAGTTGATGGCCACCATGTTTCAAAATTTATTTCCATCAATAAATGTTAATAAGGTAATCGGCTGTTTTACAGTCTCAGGTTTTCTCTAGTTTGTATCGTATCTGACACTGAAATGCTCATCTCTTCATTCGTGCTTACAGGTGAATTTAAACAAAATCCGCAGATGCGCTCTTTTTAATTATAATCAAGACACTGGGCTGATTGACTTTAGGCACTAGTGAGTATTAACAAATACTAAAATTGCATGAAACGTGAATTAAGAATTGGGACTTTCTCCTCGAATTAGACAAATTGCCTTAAATTATGTCAAGTTCACTGTACTAATTTTTAATTATTTGTTATTGGGATTCAGTGGTTTGGTTCTGTTTCAAATTCTAAGCTCTTATTGTTGAAATTTTGGCTAATGTAAAGTGTAAATGAACATTTTTGTAAATCTGAATTTTTCATTCTTGACCAAGAGCCTTGAGTATCACATATGTGGTATTTATCCCCTTAATAATTGTCTTCACTGTTTGTTTGATTGTTGCTTGTCATTCCCTTTTAAGTGCCATCAAAGTTGTACCAGTTGGTGTCAGTAGGGGCGTGAAGAAGATAGTGCAAAGTAAAGTACCTAATCTATCCAAGTTCAACGACATTAGTGAATTGATGACAAAGTATGCATTTTAATCTCATTCCGAAAAAGTTGTCCTACTATGCAAATAATTACAATAATGGAAATTTAACTATAGGAGCGGCATGCTGTCTGAGAGTGAAGCTGAGATGGATGGGCCTCATAACGAAGTGATTTTACCCCAAAAGGTTGCCAGCAGGGGAAATATGGTTGCCCAGAAGAGTGCCGTCAGGTATAGTTGCTTTTGCTCAAAAATTATCTCATTTATTAAAAAAAATTAAAGTATTGCGAAGTAAAATGTAAAAAAACTTTTACACTTTTGGTGAAGTTCAACACATAGGCCCACCATGCAAAAAACTGCAGCATGTACTGTTGCTGAAACAGGGTATCTACTGGACTGGAAAATACTGGAATATACTGGAAATCGGTTTTCATACTGGAATATACTGGAAATTTGTTTTGATGCAGGAAATTTTTCAATTTCAAAGTTATTTTTCTGAAAAATGCTTTAAAAATTCTACCCCATGGCACCCTGTAAGCAATTAACTTTTAAATGATCCCAGTGCGATACATAGCCCATGGAAATAGTTCGTTGGCTCCTCAGGCTCCAATCATGTGGGTCTGGTTTTAAAAAATGTCATCATTTGATATTAAGTTTCTCTAAAAATTTCGCCTGCGGCGCTTTTAAATTATTACTCTCAATTTTTGTGGTAATCTGTGTAAAACTAATTGTTTGGGATTAGTTTTTTTTTTTAAATTCGCCCACGGCATTTTGTCGTTTATTAATATAAGGCCTGTTACTAAATTTTTCACGCCCTGATCTCGAAAAATGCTGTATCCACACCTGGCGAGCATATAATTGACATAAAAAATTGTATTTTTTATACTGGAAAAATGAAATTGCAGTTCAGTAGACACCCTGTTTAAAAATTACAGTAGAACCCCTGTTATCCAACAATCGGATTAGCCGGCAGTCCTTCAGGAACTATTCTCTTATTTATATCATTGTGGAAATTATGATGGTTGAGAATTCGGAAACGGCTTTTATTGTTTACATGCTGTAAACTATGAAACACTTTGATAGTTACTTTTTATTTTAATTCCCTGTATCATTTTTTAGGTTGACGGAACTTGGTCCAAGGTTGGTGCTGAAACTGATCAAAATCGAAGCGGAAATGATGACAGGCGACATTCTGTATCACCACTCAATCACGAAAACTCCCGAGGAAGTGGAAGCTATAAAAGCCAAACGAGCACGGACAAGTTAAGTGTCATCACACTGGTAGGGCCCTATTTCTCCAAATAAATGTCTACAAACCATTCCATAGTATATTTACAATTTATTGTGCATTAAAGGGGGATAAAATAACACGAGATCTAAAGGCATATGTAAAACCCAAGAACAAACCCCAAAAATTAACAATTTGCTGTCCTGCAATCATTGGTTGAGACCTGAATTATCGCCGAAAATAATATTAATAACTTCGTGACATGTTGATGGATGCAGGAACACTGGCCAGCCTGCCTCTCCAAAAAGCCACTTTCAGAGAGAATGCCTTCCGTGGATTCACAATTGCTGTAAAACGTGAATGTATGCGGCTGTGTGCCGGGCTTTTAAGTAAAGCCTTTGCCATCAAACTCTCATAGAAAACACTGGTGCATAGTGAAAAAGCGCAGCATGACCTGGCTTTGATTCCAGAAGGTTGCAGACTGCATTCTGCTATCAGTGACCTGTAAGCAAAAAAAATGAATTACTACAATCACAGATTGACGTATGAGTGAAGGGACGTAAAACGGGATAGGCCTGTACAGCGTTTTTGCTTTTTTTGCAAAGTACTCCGTGTATACGAGGTGTGTCTCAAAATTAAGTGTACTTATTTTTTTTATTTAAAAGTATGTAAGACTGCGTGAAATTGCAACTTATTTCCTTCAAAGTACAAGTCGATCGGTTTAGTCAGTGCTGCGCTACCTCTGCATGAGTAAAGGTCATGTTTCAATCCCTCCTTACGTTGGATTGGTTAAAATTATTTTAATCCTCTTTTTTTCGACATCCGGGCTAGATCTATGCCGAGTAAGGTTGTGTTTGTGGGAATGTTTTTTTTTGGCTAAAAACTCTCGAAGGTCACGTTGTCAGTCTTATATAATTTTAAATAAAAATTCAGTTCACTTTAGGGGCAGACATCGTATAGCATGTTAACATAAAGAATTTTGGTTTACCAACAAATTGTCATGCAATCATTTTGATAGAAATTTGATATAAAAGAGTTGTAGGAAAGCACCAACAGATCTTAGAGGCTTTGAAATGGTTATATAGTAAGTTTTCCTGAAATTATACACTCATGTTGAGAACTCCTTTACACAGTGGTTACACGTTAATATAACTTGTGAAGTTTTGCTTCCAGATAATGCAAATTAAGAATTCTTCAGAATCCATAAACAACAAGTTCCACATTGTATACCCCAAAACAAGTATTTGTAGCAAAAGTAGTCCACACTTGCCTTTCTTAGGTGTTGTTCTGGGTAGACTGACACTGGAACCAACATCCATCGCTGCCAGTTCCTCGCGGACAAGTTTCTCCATTTGAGCATTATTACTGCCCGGGGAATCTGACTCCTGCAAGTATATAGTATGGAGCAAATATGAATTGCCACATTCAGTTCACTCCACAGAGACTAGTAGTCTCAGCACAACAGGATTTGGAATCAAACCTCTGAGGAATTGTCCAGAATTTTATTCATGGCCTCGCGGCGCTTTACTTTGGACTTTTCCATGCCCTCCAGCTTGAGCAACACAGCATCAATTTTGCAGATGACAGAGCCAGCAGAGCTTTCAAGTCGATCCACACGCCTTGAAAGGCTGAAAAAAGAAACTGCAATTTTACTCGCTGTAACAATAAGAAACGATTGCTCTTAAGGGCAGTGGCATTGTGCAGATAAAAAGCTGACGGCTTGGTACCATGTGTCCACGTAGCTGCATGGAATAAGGACTTACACAGAGTATTCTTCATACGAAACTCCAGGGCCATTGGCATACTGACTCAGTGTTGATGGTGGACGTGAACCATCATACATAGACGGAGGGCCAGAACTTTTGGGAGCTTTGCCTTCCGTGTTCTTATCCAATGTTTTCTAAATCAGTTAGAGAATATACTACGTTAGTTCTGATTAGTAAAGGAAAATATAAATGCAAGATATGTTCATAAACTAGTAACTCAAATTTGGAAAACCGTAAAAATTATGCTGTTTACATTACAAGCTGGGATCCCAGAGATTTTATTTATGGTGTCAGGGTTCCCACTTTCTGGAAAGTCAGGGGATGTCAGAGAAATGAAAAACGTGTCAGGAAATTCGTCAAAATTCGTGAAAATGTCAGGGAAATTTTTAAAAGCAATTTTTTAAAAAACTAACAATCATTTCAGAACTTTTTTTTGCACAAATTCCGCCTGCGGCACGCCTAAATTCTTAGCAAATTTATGAATAGAATTTTTTTAAATAAAGTTGCCACTGCAGTCCCTTAATTATTATTTTTCAATTTTTTGTTTCTAAAAATGTTGCCTTTCGCGATCCTAAATTAATGCTATTGCTAAACAAATTTTTGTATGACAACATAAAGACTCACTAACAGCTATCATTTAAAACCTAGTTTAAAAAAAAATGCCTATGGCGTTTCTGGTAGTATTAATATTTAATATAATTTCTAAAATCCGCAGAAATACAGTACTGTATTGTTGAAATATGTGTTTTTTTTCCCCAAAAATTGCCTGTAATATTTACTTCACTACTAATTTCGCTCATAATTATTAAATTTCATTACTTAAGATCTAAATCTCCGAAATTCTCTCCTAAGGCGTGTTAAACTTCGATTTAGGGCTTGAAAATTAATATATGTACTATTTTTGTGGTCTTAATATTTGGTTAAATTTGATGTAAAATGCCAGGGAAATTACTGAAAAGTTGTCAGGAAATGACTGCAAGTTGTCAGGGAAATCGATTTGAGAATTTTAGTGGGAATCCTGACAGATTTCGGTTACCGACAATTCCTGTGAAGTCGCAGTTAACCAACAATGGTTTGTGCCGTGCTTGTTGGATAACTGGGGCTCTGTTGCAATTTAATATTAAATTCCTGTAAAGCGCTGCATTTTAAACAAAAATATCTAATTTTTCAAGTTTTTGACCAACATTTTCTGTATTTCCAATCAATAAAGTATGGAATATTGACTGAGATGTCTGTGGTAGCATGGATTAGGAACATTTCAGTGCTGTTCTGTTCCAACATACCTTCTCTCCTTCCAAATCTGCGAGCATTTTCTTGGTCTCTGTCGTGCTTAGTTCCCGATCTGCATCCTTGTCGTACTTGGAAAAAAACATTTCGATTTCCATGTCGCAGAAATTGCGGCTGCAATCGTGAGTTGTTTGTTAACTAATGTTACAAATTCTTCCTCTGGTATGCGGTGAGCATCCTGTTAGCGTTTTCAACTTACGATTTTAGATGCCTTCGAATTTCGTCGAAAGGCATGGAGCCACTTCCAGAGTCTGCAAGCTTGATTGCCGTTTGGATATCGATAATTTTGTCTCTGCGCCCCATTTTACCCAGCACGTTGTTGTAGCCCTATTGCAAATAGCGGGCCACATTTTATCTTAGAGTGCAAAATTAAAATTCCAGATAAAATTATGCGTTTTTACCCTCAAAAAGTAGTCTCCAATCTCAAATTCGTTCTTCTGTCTGGCGATTTCTGCTTTTACTTCAGAATACGTGTCGTTGATGATAGCCAAGAACATGTTCTGAGAAAGAAATAAGAATGGTCAACTTCGACAATCTACCTATTACCTATAAGGCACTTTGAAGTGCCTAACCTAACCAAAGAATGAACATTTTTCCAGTTTACTTGTTCCTCTGTTTTGCATTTTTTAAAGTAAATGGATAAATCAAAAATTTTACATCGGATGAAACGTTTTCAAATTTTGGAAACGTGTTTTAAAAACGCATACTTGAGTATTCGACAGTTTTGTAATAGGGGATGCAAGCTCATTTTCACTAAGTATTTAGACACTTTTTTAAAATTATATTTTCATGATAAGCAATTGTTCTTGCTGGCAGTTAAAGGCCTCATAGTGAATGGGTAGGTTTGTAAGATATTGTAAAAGCTAGTTTTTTTTAATCATGGCACACAGAAAGAATAACACAGTTCTCTATTACCCCAAATTCTTCTGTTCACTTTTCATATCTACCGGTTAAAAAGTATGAATTGTGTATGCGTACCAGCAACACGAAGTATATGAAGAACACATAGGTTATAAAGAATATGGGTCCTAGAACTCTATTTGCTTGTTCGATGGCGTGGAAATCAAAATCACCAAGGATGACACGCAGCAACGTGAACCTGAAATCAGTCCAAAGCTGCATTCAGTAAATGCAACACATCACACTTTGGTGAATGTTTAAGAACAAAACTGAATCATCACAAAATCCCCCAAAGGGACTGAACAAATTTTGAATTGAGTAAAAATTAGGTTTAAAAAATGGACGTTTTAGAAATATTTAAAAATATGATCGCTCAACATTTGGTTGACCCTCTCTCGGTCAGTATATGCCGAACTTCCCTCCTAAAAATGAGGATAGATAATAATCATCACTTGGTGAAAAAGTGACTTTACGAGTAGAATTTTGACAATTAATTTATATTGTATACTGGTGTTTTGGATCGTACTCTACATTCATTCTCTGATAGCAAAACTTACACGGATGTCCCAAAGTCCCGAAAATCCTCTACTTGCGTACCGAATAGCAAGTATCCCAGTTGGGCAAACGCAAAGAAAACGATGAAGAACATAACAGCGAAGCCAGCCACGTCTTTGGCGCACTGCACATGAGAACATAACAGGATTTAACTTTGCAACTGTTGCTTTAAACCAAGACTATACTAAATACGGATCTATGACAGAAACTAGACTGCCAAGATCATTTATGGTTTAGACACATTTATGGTTTGCATTTAATCGAGGTTTAACACTGTTGCTTTTTTGTTTATTAGAGGCTTGAAGCTTATCAAAGTTAGATATTGTTGAAAGACATAATTCAAGTTACATATTATTCTGGAGGTCCCAGTTTAATTACCTTCGATAATGTTGAGGACAGCTGTGTCATGGTTTTGTTGAAGCTGATGTACTTGAAAATCTAAAGAGGAATGTTACTTGTTTTAAGAAGGGCAATTTCAATTTATTAACCGGCATTGTTCGACGTTCCAATGTTTCTTACTTTAATCCACGCAAAAAACACTGCAAGTGCAACGGCGTTATTGTATTGTGTTTGCCAGAATCCGAGAAACTCGAAATTAGCATACTTGTAAGGGTCAGAGAGAAGTTCGCGGAGCATCGCATCCACGCTTATTGTACGGTAAATGCTGAATGCAATGCACACGAGTGATATCTGAAAATAAGAATTGGTTAGTTTGTGCATGCCAATCCAAATTGTCGAGATTGACACAATTGTTGGGCACTTACAATTATGACAACTATGTCGAGCAAATTCCATACTGATTTAAAGTAGGGACATTTCATCTTCTTGATCTAGAATCAAAATTGCCAAATGTGTTAGTTAGTACTTGCATTTGATTTCACATAACTACATAACAAGTCGGTAATAAAATTGAACATTCTTATTGGTACCTCCAAAACTTCCTCGATGATGTAGTACAGGATAAACAGGCAGAAAATGAATTCACAGCCAAGAATAAAGAAGTCAAGTATCGTTACATAACGAATGAGTTTTACAGTCCGGAATGACCAAGAAGGCATCACTCCTCCAGTTGGTGGAAATTCCATGACCAGTCTGAAAATATGCATGCGTACTATCAAACATACCATGTTTGGAAGACTACTGTAATGTCCTTAGGACATATTTTCACAAAAAACCACAAGGGTTGTGGGGTTCACTTTCATTGTTTTATTTAATTTTTTCTCAAATGAACCTGTTCTGGGCACTTTGGGAGGTTATCCAGATATTGTAGAGGCTTTTGTGACACTTTTGTTTTGTAATTTTGTTTTTGGAAAAGATCCAATATTTTGTTACGGGGTGCTAAAGTATGTTTTTCAAATGCAAAGTTAATTTGAGGAAAATTTTCCGTACATTTTTTGCCAACACGAATGATGCATAACTTCTAAGCTGAATAAAGCACAGAAATTGTCATGAAAACCCATCGGAATGGAGACGTGGGCAACTTAATCGACTTCGCTAATCCAAACTTTTAGCAATTCTGGATAATCAGACAAATGTACTAACTGGTTTTCTTCAACATTTTCTGAAACACTTGTTCGTAGTTGAATTTTTGTCTAGAAAAATATAGTTGCTCTGGTCAAGTCATCTGGTGATTTTAAATTTAGAGCATTTCACCTTATTTGGAACCTGTAACTCATTTCAGTTCAATTCAACTCAGTGCCCTACTGTCAGTAATTTAATACCATGTGGTAGGGTGGTGTAGTTCATCAACTCAAATTAAGATTCACAGGGTACCACCAAGACATCATTGTCAAATTGAATTTCTTGAAGCTTAAGGCTATCCTTTGGAAGAGAATTCCAACGTCGGATGGCATGCAGAAAGTAAGACCAATAGTAAGAATCCGTATGAGTAAGAACTCAAACACTTTTGGGTTAAATTAGACTTATGAGGTTAGAGAAGACCTTTAATGGTAGTTTTACGGCTTACTTTATGACGCAGAACAGATTTATGTTGGCATTATAAACGGTAAAGTCCAAAAACACTGCTCTTGTTCCACGAGTGATCCACAAATTTTTCTTGAGATTTTCAATCTGATTTCGGGTGTCTGCGTTGGTGTCTCCCAGATCCTCGTAGGATCCTGCGCCACTGTATGTTGCAATTGAACCCCAATGGCTGGAACCATGGAGTTCGCCTTCCGAGTGATAGGTCCACCTAAATAGTCGTATGTAGTTATATACATACAAACAAAAGGGTCGCACTAAATTTCAATTATCTTTAGACATTTTAGGTTCTGCTAAGTTATTTTGAGGACATGCACCGGCTGTAAAGTGATTCCTATATTTCCTGTATTTTTCAGGGATTCCTATATAGTCGTATATTTTTAGAAAAATTCCTATATATTCCTATATTTTACTGCAAACTGTTGTGGCAAAGAAAAATATAACAAACACTGGCTAAAATTCATCATCTGAGATCTGATTTTCTAAAAATGACGCCTGCGGCGCGCCTAAATTCATGTTAAATCTATCATTTCTGATTTTCTTTTAAAAAATTTGCCTACGACATTCTGTTGATTATTAATATTTTTAAAAATGTCTTAAAAATACATTAGGTTTTTTTTTTAACAAAACCTTCGCCTACAGCGTTCTCTTAAATGTTAGTATTTACACACATACAATTTTTCTAAAAAAGAAATCTAAAATCCATCATTTGTGGCTTAGTTTTTGTAAATAGTGCAATTTAAAAAAAAATTGCCTATGGCATTCTCTTGAATATTAATATTCCTAAGAATGTCTTTAAAAATGCATTATGGCTAGTCTTTTTTAAAAAAAATTGGCCTACGGCGTTTTCTTATGGTTAATATTTATACTGGTTTTTCTAGTTTTGTAAAAACAAATTGCATACGGCATTCTCGATAGGTCTTTTGTAGATGTGTCGCAAAAGTCTGCCATTCTAAAATTAAGTTGGTTGTGACAAAGTTTGAGAACCGCTGTTTATTTAGTTCATAAAATTTTTAATTTTTTTTCTGAAATATTTGGTGAAATTTAGAAAAGTCATATTTACATGTGAAAATATGTCGCTCTAAACTGCAGTTATTTACTGATTTTGTTAGAACAAAATTCCTATACATGTATTTTTCCTATATTTTTTTTCATTTGTCCTATATTTCCTATATAATTCGACCTCCGTACTGCTTTACAGCCTGCATGCAAGTCCAGTCCATTGCCTATAGCAGTGGTTTTGAATTGTCTTACGCATTGCTGTTTGCTAGCCCAAACGGGTGTTTGTCTTCGTTCTGGGGCGAATACTCGTCATAACACACGGTTATAGCCTGCTTGAAATCGTCCGGCACGTTGCAGGAGTCGTTTCGGACGCGGATCTGGCGCAGCCGAGGCATGCCCAAAAGTTTGCATTCATACAGAACGTTTTTGTCCATGTCCTTCCGCTCATTTTTGTTGTAATACTCTTCTGGGTATAAGGCACCAACTGCGACTTGAGAAAAAAACTGAAAGAGACATTATTTGAGATTGAGATGAGATCTGCAATCGATTGACTTGGACAGCCCTTAAAATTGTTTCCTTCTGAAAACTTACGTCCCAAACATCGTCCACCTGGCCGATATCTTCGAACTTCGTTTGCCCGTTGCCAAAAGGTGTTTGCAGGAATAGGTTATTCATAACGTTTGTGAAATAGAACATGTTGGAGCTGGTCATGCCAAAAGTCACTGCAAGAAGAATGCTACCGTCAAATTATTGTTCTTTTCAAAATTACCTGATATTGTTTAGCACATTGAGCAAACAAAATGAGGCAAATAAAAATTGTAAATAATATGTAATGAAGTAAGAAACAAAAACACGATATTCCGATATTAAGCTTCAGTGTCATGAAACTCGGTATGATCTTTAATGATAATCCTTAAATTTGACATGGTTTTTCTAGAAATTCTCGTGATATCATGATTTGTGCATGTACTAGTATATCGGGAAATTGGCAGTTCATACCCTTTGCTGGTGGAATAATGCCCATTATATACTTGTGGACTAAAAAATTCTGGAAAACCTGGAAAAGTCAGGGAAATTGATTTGGTCTGGAAAAGTCAGGGAAATTCATATAATGTCTGGAAATTTGTTGTGGCACAAAGATTTTGCTTGGTATAAGTATCTCAGAACAGCATTAGAAAAGCTGTATTTATGATCTACATTTTCGAAAAATTTCGCCTATGAAAAATCCACTAAAATAACCTAAAAATTCATTATTTCTGCTAATTTTTTTTTAAATTTTGCCTTTAGGCTTTGGCTCTCCTAAATGACAAATATCATAGTTGGCTACTAATCGAAATCTTCAACAAAAAACTTCCCTACAGCGTTTCCATCATTAGGAATAATTTTTTAACTTCAAAAGAAGTCCACAAAAATTAGATTAGTGGTTGCAACCACTAGTGTTTTAATCGTTATTAATATTAATACATTACAAATCCATTATTTCTAATCATTTTTTTCAGAAATTTCGCCTATGGCGTTCCCTTAAATATTAATGTTATTATTTCTTTTTAGAAAATTGTGGGCTAATTCCATAATTTCGTGATCAGATCTATAATTTCTAAAATTTACGCCATGCGGTATTTGTATGGGTCAAATCTGAAAAAGTCTTTTCTTTAAATTGTCTGGAAATTTTCCAAAAGTGTCTGGTGTGAATTGCACTCTGTCACTCTGATGTACTGCATGATAAAATTACTTCTGTTAAAACAAAAGTACCACTGTTGGCTATATTTTAGTAGGCCTCTGCCACATATGCATCAATTGAGGTATTTTCAGTTATTGTGCATTACTCTTGACAAAACACAACTGAAAATAGATTATGCACTTTATGATAAACTAAAAATGGAACCCGTCAGAGATGGGCAAATCTAATTTTTTTAACCTGTACAGTATGCAGCTATACAATTCACCTTAAACTAACAAATAGATCATATATATAATTACTCATATTCACGTGCTTAGAATATGAAAAATGACCATATTTTTGTCATAGGTTATACAGGTCAATTGTTTAAGGCCATTAGTCAAAATCTGTTGGATTGTATATGGATTACACGCTAAAGAATACCTTCATTTTGTGTTCATGACTTCCTGCATTACATTATAGCACATGGTGCAAATATATACACCTGCACTGGAATGCTTTGATAAAAAATTTAATTTATGAATAATCGCTGTAATGCTGTTGCCAATTCGAGCACCATTTCGAATGAGTCTTATGAAACCATATTAGTTTAGGCATAGCACACAATTTGCCAGCAACCGATAATGGGATTGTAGTTTTCTAGAAGCCATATGGATATTAATATAAATTTTGGTTTTTATAACGCTCAATCCGTGCAGGATTTTTTTCTTCGATTATTTTCTTTGTATTCGTTTTGTGCACTAGGCAACCACATAAACGTACAAATCAAGGTCAATTTAGTGAATACACTTTCTGGTTCAAGTTCCTTTTTCCAGCCATGACCCTGTAATGCACGCACAAAGACTGATCAATAAATCGGGCTTGACCATAACACTGGTTAATTTAATCATTAGTTACCCTGGCGACTGTTTTGGTTGCATGGAGTCGTTTGCCCATATGGTAAATAATTCACTGCCTTATTCTAATCAGCATTGATTGTGGATCCCAGTTTTGCAAATATCTACCTCCGGGTCAGAGTTGCTACAGTTTGGACTTGATCTTCCAGGGATTTTCAACGCTTTTGTGCATGTCTTTAAAGGCTTGTTACCACACAAATATACTACAGTAATTAAATCCAGTTTATAAAGCTATAACCAGTTCAAATCTTGTAAACTGGATGCAATGCAAAACAATATTTTATTGTTCCAAAATGTGTGCCATGTATTAATTGTTATAGCCGAACCAAATTTTG
>JAQGAF010004765.1:0-13552 GCA_034687865.1 Kryphioiulus occultus
ACCACCCATGCCTTCTCAGGGTGCAGCGATTCCATGGCGCCAAAAGTCAAAGGTGAGAAGAACTTCAAAAGCCGTGCAAAGGTGTGCCAAAAAATTGGCCCCAGATGAAAATTCTAAGTCTTACAAATTGCCAAATGCACATAAAACTACGTCAGGTTTCAAAAAGAGAGATCATAAACGCCTTGCAGATGCAAAAAGAAATGCAGCTGCTTTTATTTTCAACTTGGCAAGCAACGATATTTCAAGATGGCTGCCATTTTAGCAGATGCATACAATATGTACATTGTACATGTATGTCAGTACGTGCAATATGAATTTAATGAAAAGTGCAGGACATTCCCATGATGTCTGAAGGAATGTCAGACATTCTGTTGCTTTGACGCCTGTAGGTTCCTCTGACATTCCATTGCTATGATGTCTGTAGGAATGGACATGTGTTATATACTACCAGCTCTGTATTTTTTCTGCAAGCTCGATTTACAGTAGAACCTGTCTAAACAAATACAGTAATATCCCCTCTAAAGTAAAGCCAGGTGCCGGTCCCGACGTGGCCCTCATATCAAATCTAATAAACCTCCGTAGCCAGATGCTAAATTTTTCAATTGGTTTTCATTGGCCAAAATATCAAAGTGACTTCGTATACATGCATGCATACCGTACATCGTACATGGATGTCAGTATGTGCAATATGAATTCAATGAAAAGCGCAGGACATTCCCATGATGTATGTAGGAATATCTGACAATCTGTTGCTTTCGCGCCTGTAGGATGTCTGACAGTCTGAGGAATGTACAGTGTACATGTACAGTACATGTGTGATATACAATATACCACCAATCTATTATTTCTGCAAGATCGATTTACAGTAGAACCTGTCTAAACAAATACTGTCTAAAGTAATATCCCGTCTAATGTAAAGCCATGTGCCGGTCCCGACGTGGTACCCACGTCAAATCTAATAAACCTCCATAACCCGATACCCAATAATTATTCCATTGCTTTTCATTGGTTAAAAATATCAAAGTGACCTCCTATACATGGATGTATACCAGCAAAATTTGGCGCCCTATGCGACTGACTGTTTCCTGGGCACACAATTGTGGGACCGCCATGTTTATGGCTAATAAAAAAATCTTTTAGACATTAAAACAAAAAGGACAATTTATTATGCATGGATAGAAAGTTTGCTAAGATATGGTATTGAGTATATGGTAACTCGGCAAACTCTACTTTGCGCAGAGTACAAAAAGCACAAAATAAAGTGTTACAAATTCTATTTAGAAATACAAAGAATTTTGACACTGATGATTTTTATAAAGAATTACAAATTTTAAACATAAAACAGCTTAGGGATTATGTAACTATTATTAATAATTACTTCAGTATTAGCTTTAAAATAGTTTCCACAAATAAAGAAAAATTGTTTCGAAAAACCATATATAGATATGACATACTTTTTATTAGACATGATTATTCCCCATAGTATTTAATCGCCTACCAGAGGATTTACTGGAAATAACGGAAATAACAAAAATAGGTAGACTAAACAGAACTTTAAAAAAATACCTTTTGGGTTCAAACTTTGGCTGACTGAGCATCACGGTTTGATAACATATGCAATGTAACATTTAATTTATTGAATTGATCTTACTTTTATTTTTTGTTTAACTTTCAAATGTTTGTGTTCCTTTATGCATTTGCGTAGCTTATTTTTTTTTTGTTGATTAACTAACTTCTATTGTAAAGGTTTTGAGGCCATACAAGTTCAATTTTGAACTTCGGCCACTAATGAATAATGAATAAACTAATAACTCGATCTGATGTGAAAAAAAGCAGTTGCCAAGTAGCAGGTACCTGCCCCCCAATATATTCAAACTAATAACCTCTCTAAACTAATATTCAGCACCGGTCCCAAGGAAATTTATTTAGGCAGGTTCTACTGGATAAGATTGTAACAGTGTGTCAATCCCAAGAAAGAAACACCCCTTTCGCAAAGCATATTGAGATAGTTCTTGCTAATCATCTAATGCAAATAATTGTTTTCCAGCAAAATGGGGACTCTCGAGACAGGCCCAACTCTTCGTACAGTTCCCAAGAGGCCAACAACAGCTTGGACGAAGCCGGAAACTGCAGTCAATATGCCAATTTGCCGGCCAAGCTCCATGGCACCTTGCAGAAGGATAAGAAGCCGTTCACTTACACTCCTGGAGGGATAGATTTCTCAGAGTTACGCTCTCCCAGGATGCAACGTCGAATCGATCAAAATGCAAGGCAGGTGTCCCCACCCCCCATGGTCCCATCGCCCCATCAGCCACAATATGCCAATGAGCTCCATCCTCTGGGTCCTCCAGCAGCCCCAACTTTTGCCCAGACTCCAGTCCGGCTTCCGTTTCCCCAAGTCCAACCCCTTCCTCGGATGCCCGCACCCTCTGGGCCACCAGCTGGTCAGAGGCCCCAGCCGCCAGCCAGGGCCCAAACCATAGCGCCCCCTAATTACAATTCGCCCCTGCAACTTTACTCTAAAGACAATGCTACAGAAGCTTACCAACGCCAGGTGGGGGAGCTCAGTTCTCTCATGAGAGGGTAAGACATTTCAGCAGTCCTGCTTGCAGTAGAGCTAGTCGTGACTGCATGAAACTGCCGAATAGTTGATGTGAATCTCAGAGATGTTTGCTTCAGTAATTTATTCCAGAATTACCGAGCCAAAACTTGGGTTCAATTCAATGTAATAAGGCCATCAATATTGGTTCAAGTGATTTTACTATCTACGTGCTGTCAATTCAATTTATTCAATTCAATTCAGTACCTTACAATCAGTGTGGTAACTAGGGTGATGCAATCCTCAACCCAGTTTAAATTTAATCGGCAATTACCACTGTGGTCTGGGGTATGGTGAAATCAAAATTACCACCAATATAAATCACTTTTCCGTAAGACATTGTGGTGTAATTTCAAGATAGATTAGTATAAATAACATAATCGTGTAGAGTGGGAATTGGGTTATGGTATTTAAATGCATTCAACACCGTGAGTTGACAACATTAAAAATGAAATCAGCAACTCAGCCGACACACTGCTGTCAGGTCATGTCAGTAAATTGTAACTACCGGAAACAGATGTCAGTGACGTTAAAGTAGAGACATTTTACCACTTATGTACTGCTGCATTAGAATAGCGTTCTCTTAAAAATTTGGCTATGATTCTTCCTATCATAAAAGTTTTATTAAGTGTGACTGTTGAGTATTTTACGTTGTGAATTCTCCACAGTCCATAAAATATACAAATTGAGGTCCAACATTCAAAATCGAACGTGCCAGAATATCAAAGAAGCGATGAAGTTCAAAACGTCCAACAGTGGGTATCACCTGACATGCGCACGTACCATAGGCTACCATTAGCAGGCAGCGTAATTTTGGAATAACCTACGATACTGGGATATACTCAAATACATGTACATTGTAGAGTTCAGTAAGTCGTTCGCATCCAACCAGTAGAATATCAACGCTTGCTAGAACTACAGTATGAGAATGTCTTCTTAGCGAATCACTTAGTTATATATTGTACTCTGTAGTTAGCATTTGGGCCTACTAATACCTATACCAGTCCATCCCTCATGCCCTTGTCTGCAATTTATTAACTGGTGAACGTTTCGACTTGTTGCCCTAAATAATGCGTTGTTCTTTCCTATTTTTCGACATAATTCAGGGTACAAGCACAAGGCGGACAACCAAATAACCAATCCTATGGTAACAACAACTACAACGATGCTCAAGAGCAAGGCATTGCTCAGCCGCAGTCCAGATCGTTTCGTGTCCTTCAAGCTTTGGCGGATGATGGGGGCGATGGAAACGGTTAGTATTTATTAATAACACTAAAATTAACGCCAACCAGTTATTTTCGGGGTCAATAATTTGATTAACACCATATCAAAATTGGTGGGCTTCGAACAAAGAGCCCTGATTTATAAAAGAAACGCCCAAAACGATTAGATCTTGCAATTTCAATCAATAGTTGTCCTGAAATTGTACATTGTGTCATAAAATAGCATTTACGTGTATATGGCTTGATAGAAGTTCAACAAGAAATGTGAGGCTATAAGGCTCTCAAATAGTGCAGACGACTTGTATAACTGAATGTAGAAAAAGTTGAGTTCTTTGCCAATGTTCAGGCTCGCAAATTATACCTTGTCCTGCATGGTTGTTCACACCAAGGAAATATACATGTATTCTATGGCACATTTCTAGCAAGGAAACAAATTTGAGAAAAAGCCTCAAATGTTTCCTTGCTAGAAATGTGGAATTTTACAGTGGAAACATTTATCTGGAAACGAACTTCAACAAATTAGCGATCCCTGGTTTCAAAGGAGTTGTCAGTCCTGTTTACTATTAATAGATTAACCTGAACATACCTAAGCAATTTTTAACTCGCTAGCATTTGGAATAAATCAATTCATTTCTTAGAAATAATCAACGTCAAATCCCCTAAACAGTCAATCGAGCATCAGTTGAGAATTGGCTTGCCAAAAACAACAAACTGAAATGTGATAAATTATCTATAGATGTGCTAAGCTAAGATTTAGATTTTCTAAATCGATTTCCCATCAATATCCAAAGAACCCTTCTTTGAGAGATATCTGCCACATGGCCTCATGATTTACCCAAACATTATTTTCACCAAACGCTGATTTGCGTAATCAATGCATTAAACAGGTTTAAGTCGGCTCTTTCCATTGCAAACTAAATCCTGTTATACAGTAATTCGAGTTTGGTGTAGCCCACTATAAAAACTAATCGCGACATGGCTGTCACCGAACAGTTTAGCTGACCCTTAAATTTTCCAATGTCGACCTTGCCATAAGCCATCCTACGCATTTCGGCTGAAATTCCCAAACTATTCCCCTAAGGACACTGCCTGTAATTTTGGATGCCAACATACATGTAGTAAAATGGTAGTTGGTATTAGCTCCAAGGTAATCCACCTGTGGTGGAGGACGGTCCAATAAGGACTTTTAGCACTTGAGTCATGCCGAAATTTTAATTACACGAATTATGTAATTAGCGAAATTAAATTTTTCACACGAAATGCGTCAGAAATCTGAGCTAACCTTGGAGCAGGTTTCAGCTCTTTTGAAATGTTGACAAGATTCAGATCGTGTTCGAATAATGCCAATACTTTCCAGTTTCCTAGCAAAGAAACCACAGGTTTACCTACCCCTGACTTCTCAAAGCTTACATAAACTTTTCAAAGCACGCTGACCGAATCATATGTAGGCCAAATCAAAACCGAACTTATAAAAGAGGTGGACGCACGCAGACCTTGTCTTTAGCAAAAGTGAGTCTAGTTCAGTGGTTGATTGCAATCAACAAGTCGCAGGTAGAAAGTTTTCTGTGCCGTTTAAAGGAGATACATTATATCGTCTACTGAGGAAAAGAAAGCAAATGTAGGGCAAAGTTTGGATGTGGTCAAGCAGTTGGGAAATGCCTGTACGCAAGATTTGGGCATGGCCTCAATTAAGTTTTTATTAGTCAGACGTACTAAATAACGTTTACATACGACAAGTTGGAATCTAACCAGATCCGAACCATAGGCCTAGTGAGGATTACCAGCTAGCGAACCATTGCGACTACGCCAAATTCAGAAAACCAACTTGCCAAGACATCGATATAAACATTTAACACAGTGTTGAACACAAAACTACTCCAGAATGGATTTCGAAAATGAACAACGAATCATCATCTATATTCCAGATACTCAAAGGCAGCAACCGAAACAAACCAGCGAAGATACGCGTTTTACTGGAGTCCGTAAGCAGGCACCCATCCCATCAAGAGCATTTCAGCACTTGCAAAAGATGACAGGTGAGCAAGATGGAGGCAGTCAGCCATACGAACAACACCATCCTCAAGGTAAGTCATCTCAAATTTATAGTGTGATATTTTTAATTATTAAATATAAATCGTCTACCCTAAATAATGTTAATCTCCCCATACCCATGGTGCCTATCATTGAAAATTGATAACAATAATAATACATGTACAGTAATTTTAATGTGTTTCAATTCTATCAGTCATTCTGTGGGCTTATACAATAATCATATCCATCTTGGTTATTTTCTTAATTCCTGAGGATGATAAAGGAATAGCATCATTTTTGAAGACAATGCATGAATTTTTCAATGAAAATTAACGAGGAATATTTTTTAATTTTTTTTTTAATTTGGGTGATGATCTACGATAGCGAAATTAATATACATGTACATTATTTAAAAATTATATCAAAAATTGTGAGCAGAAATTAATCTGACTGTACTGTACATTATGCCCTGCTGCTGCCCGCTCCGCCATAGACACAACGAGATAGTGGGCTTCCCTTAACGGCTCAAAGATTGGCAGTGATTGCCTGGCGATTGGGCAGCTAAATGAAGAGAATTTAGTTGCGTTTTTAGGTCAATTTAAGGCTAGGATTAGTAAGTAGAGTTGAAATATAATCGCATATCTTGTGCACATTTGGAGCAGGACATAGTGTAAAGTACAGTGTGCATGCATGAATCTTACTGTTCATTTCTATGGAAATGTATTGCAGCATTTGATAGTTTTCATTATGGAGGTTTCTAGTTTAATGTTAGTTTGTACGTTTCTAGAACGTTTTACGCAGTTTTATCAAATTTCTCTTAAAACGCCAGTTGTACATATTTACTTTAGCATCCACTTGACTTTTTAGAATTCCTTTAAGAGAACGAGTGCATGCATTTAAAGGCAATAGTAGTGGTGATTAATTCTGTGCTTCTGGGACTAACAACACAACTGGGGATATCCTTTTGTATCAGATGGTGAAGAAAATGTTGTTCAAGGCCCAGGGGAAGTTGATCCGAGGTATCGGGGTCCAAAAATACCTTCGAGATCATTCAAGATGCTCCAGGAAATGACTGGTAGCAATAATGAAGGCGGTAAGCCGCAAAATGTGTGACCTTCCCTTACTCTTCCTGTACATTTGATGCTGCATTGTAATTAACGTCATGCCAAAGTAACAATTGCACGGTTTTTAACCACATTACATTGACTTAATGCACATAGAGTATTGTTGAACCTATTTTCCTACAGCATGTTGGCTTTTTGTAAATTATTTATGGGAGAAATTATACATGTAATTTACGCATGTGAATATTTCTAATGATAGCAGAAGATCAATACAATACCGGTAGTGTGTTATTAACAGAGAAATTCCACTAAATACAAGCTCGAATTCCCCATTTTCATTTGCAAAGTTAACAATTAAAGCGACTTTTTGAATTGTCTACCATATCGCACACCAGCTTCGTAGTGACACAACTAAAAATAAATGCGCATGTACAAGAGAAACAACTTTGTAATTCGTTTTGTCAGACAATGCTGTGGAATATTCCCTGCTGCTGTTCTGTTTTTGCTTAGACACCATGAGAAAGTTGGCTTCTCCTAAAGGCTCGTATGCTGGCAGTTATTGCCAGCGGTTGTGGCAGGCGAATTAAAGAAATTATTTGTAAGAAAGTTCAGGTTAGGATAAACACAAAAAAGGAGATAAAAACATAAATAGGATAAAGTCTGACATCTAGGACAAGCGTCATTCTTGTCTACTAGGGTAACTAGACAAGTACGGTTGAAATACATATTTTGTGCACATTTGGAGTAGAGAATATACTGTACCATAGTACATACATTATTTTTTCAGAATACAGAGATCCCTTCGATCGACATAATACTGCCTTAACCGGTAATTTACAAATTTTCAGTTGTGTCACTCCTGAAGTGAGGGTGCATGTGTTGGTCAGTAAAACTCCACTCGCATTTGGCCTGATCCACCACGGAATGCCACTTGGCAGAATTTTCATTAATAGATAGCGAGTGCACATCCCTTTTTATTACGTTTACTCATCCCACTAATGAAATTGCGCATGTGAACAACAATCAGAATTCTGCCTAGTGCGGACCAGGTCAGCGACCTTATGTGTCGCGCAACGTTTATGACTGACAAATGTGTGCACGCATTTTTGCTGTTGATACTGCATAATGTTCATGTGTATGCACGTTGATGCATTTGCAAAAATGTGCTAATCATGCTTTATCCCGGTATTTATGAATCTAGTTTCACAAGTGGTGCCACCGATGAACCGCCCTCAAAGACATCAAGCTACTCGAGTGTCTATCCCTGCCCAAGGCAACCAATATCCCGAAGATCAGGAGCAATACTATTATCCAAATCCTTCGGTTCCAGCATCTCAACAGCCCATGGAGGCAGAACCGAAAAAATACATGGGAGGACACATCCCGTCACGTTCCTTCCGAATGCTACAAGCAATGACTGGTGGTGAAGACGAGTCATTTGAACCAGGTTTGTCCCATCTCATCTCTCAACATCATTGATCACATTCATGTCTTTGTGAATGTTGCAGAAAGATGCTTCGTGTCACATTCTTCATATTCTTTTGCTTTTTTCCAGAGCCCTGTGAGGCACCCGTTGAACAGGCTCCACAGCAGGGTGAAGTGAAGATGTACACGGGTGGACATATTCCTTCTCGGTCTTTTAGATATTTGCAGCACATGACAGGCGAAGATGGAAGAGCCAATGGAGGTTCGTCGTAAACCTCCTCATATGTTTCCTTTCCCACCCTAATCTTGCCTTTCGTTCTATCCATGTGTAATGCTTGCCTATTTGGTGTGGGTGTGTGTGTGCTTGCATGATAAATTTGTTGTCTTGTGTTTTCATCGCAGAAAATGGAGTCACAGACTTCTAAAGGATTATTCGCCCTGACCCAGGACACCAGGAGTATGAGCAGCGACAAGCTCGACAAGTAACCAATATAACCCTAGACGACACTATTGTGATGAAATACAGGGAAAACTGAATTTCAAAGATTCGATACTCCATCCGCAATCCCATTAAAAACAAAACTGCTTTGTGTCTGCGATATTGTGATCTTATTATATTAATACAGCAACATCAAATCCCGAAATCGAATGATGATTCAAACGGGATTTTTAAAATATTCCAATGATGCAACAGCCTGTCTTTTGATATCTGAAATGCAGCTTTTAACGGCGTTTTAGCATAAAAATGAAAGGGAAATTTTTGAACCTTAGCGATAAAAATTTAAAAAAATTACCACGCATCATTAATTCTTTTAGCTATCTTTATAAAGAGTGTTACTGTTATCGATATTTTCTAACATCTATTTTGTGATTTTTAAGGATTGTTATAATTTACTATTTTTGTTATCAGCTTTGTATTTCTTATTGAGAATCTAACAGAATCTGAAAATAATCCGTGGATCGAATCGCTTGTTTTTAATCGAGCGACGTATTCACGGCATGTTATGTCTTATTTACTTGTAGAAATGAATGGTATTATTCGTGTACATGTTCAACCCCTGTCTGTCGTGGGTTCAACCCTTACAGGCCTTTCTAAATATCCGTGTATTGTACTGCATGTGCTACTTGTCTGTAAAATATGTAGCGCATTCATTAGATTATATTGCTGATCAAGAAAATGATTTATTAAGAAATGTTGCTTAAAAGCATAATATATTTGTAAGGTCTATACTTTGCAATAAATATTACAATTGAATAATGCTCTAGTTCATGTCCAATTGATAAATAAGTGACTTTATAATAGCAACACGTAACAAATATTGCTTCCATATACATGTACATGTACTTTAGCTTAAGGGGTATAAATCAAAGAAAACATATGCTGTTAGGGCATTGCATGCCAAGTTGGATAGCTCGTCCATTTTTTATACAGACGGTAATTTTGTTCATTGTAGAACAAATCTGAATCAACGTTAGGCTGTACTACGGACTTCTTCAGACCCTTCTTCAGCTTAGACGCTATGAGAAAGTGGGCTTCACAGGCTGGCAGAGATTGCCTGCAGTTAGGGCAGTCACAATTGTTATGAAATTCTGATAATTTCAAAACAATGTATGTAATCGTATAAACATACATGTAGTTGAAAACCACCATGTTAACTTTTGCCAACTTTGTCGGGGGTTCGAATTGGCATGACATCTTAAGTTTTGTAATTACAAATTAGTCTAAATATGATCGGTGCTGATCTAGCACATAGATCTGTACAATTTCATCGTTGTTAATTCGAAACATCCACATAGCGTTTAAAAAGCCCACACATTTCGACGTTTCCTGGCCTTCAGAACTACTTCATCTGCTTGCTTACAGATCAAGTGTCGTTTTCCCCATGACATTATTGTAGATTGTCACTTCCTTTCCAAGCTTAGAGGAATCATGGCCCTGACTTGAGCTGCAATTTTGTGGAGTGCAAAATCGTCACATCGGTACTACAAGTTCATGAGAAAAACGTAAAATTCCTGCAGATTAAAACGCCTGTTTTCGCAGTATTTGATGACGTTGAAAATACGAAGAATGCCTCATCGCAACACAGTCCCAATCGCATAAAGGCAGCCCTGATCAGAGACTATAAATTTCTGGGCTTCCTAGTTCTGACTATTGATCGTGTTCAGGGCGCATGCTCTGTTGGTGTATCACGACTGCTACATTTTCACTTGCCGTGGCTGTGCGTGCAAGGGCGAGTGTGTGAGAGACGCGAGGAAGAGGGCCGGAAAAATAAAACGACAACGTCAGTGCATAAAAAGGGAGAATACGAAAATTAGATATGCATTGGAAAACGACACAAATATGCTTGGGATTAACTATATTTTTCACCATCGCCATTCAAACGGGTAAGTATGGAATTTTGGGTCTGAAATTTTGGCCAACTCGTGTGCACGTTCAATGCAGGGTTTGGGGCTTGGCATTATGGCATCCATGCTCCATGGGGATAAACCAGATAGTACTGCAGCATTCACACAGTACAACTGTTTATTGGACGACGCTATGCTTATTATTTCTTCCCAGCAAACACTTGCCAAACGTAACACCATTTCGTGAAAGCTACATTCATTATCATACGGAAATCGTTTTATGAATGAATTTATTTGGAGCCACCAAGCAGTGATTATAGACTGTCCATTTGGCAGACTAGGAAGCTTTATCCAAGTGCCAATGCTATAAGCTTACATGTATGTATTTATTAAATACATAGTGGAGAGCGGTTTTAAAGACCTTTAACCTTTTCGAATTGAAAATGTACGAGTGTTAAATAATGGGGTTTGATCTAAACAAACATATATAATCGAATCAGAAAGACCGTATTCAGAAAACATTCCTAATTTATGCAGATTAACCCCAGTTAAACATTGTGCATAAAAGAGGCACAGGCCCATTTCATTACCAATAAAATTTAGTGATTTTACCTATGCTGGACAGCCCTGTATGATGCAGTTGCGTACGTGCATGCGTCATTTCCTGTTAAATGAGAGAAAAATCTAGGTTAAGTGGAAACAGTATATATGAAAGAATGGGCATCAATCATCAGAGAAGCCGAATAATACACGCCCAATGACATACTAAAAGCCATTAAATGACCTATGATCATAAATTATTATTTCTTGGATTTTTCGTTTATTTATAATAGCTCTTTCAATTCGATAGATATTCAGTTAGCTTTCTTAATATTCTCTTTGCACATAGCCAGCAACATTGTAATATCCCTAACGTCATCTCACGGACATAAGATCAATGCTGTACGAAGAATTTGGGTTTTTGAACATAATACATCATGTATAATACCATATCACGATTTTATTCGCTGGTTTCTAACTTATTTTTGGAGACTGAATGAGATGATTTTGTTATTTTGCTACATGTATGTTTACAAGTTTAATACATGCAATTCAATTCAACTCATTACCCCGCAATCAGTGTAAGTGAATTCCATCAACCCAATTTAAAAGGCAATTACCACCGCATTAGTATTGAACATTGAAGGTAATGAAAACGCTTGCATAATGGTTTGTCAAACTTAGGCTACTGAACGAAATGTAATGACTCTTCTGGACACTATGTAGTCCATCTCCCTTGACGATACATAATGGAATTTAAATAGTGATTCAATTATTTCGCTATCATCGGGCCATTTGTGCAAAATTACACTAGCCACCATACAAAATGAACACACATCCATGTGTTGGGCATAATCCAATTTGCACATAAATTAGTCGTGCATTGTTCGGATTTCAGCAGAACGCATAAACGTTTGCTTGTAAACGATGTTGTTTGTTGCTGTTTTAGTGGCCGTTGTTAGGGGGCGTGTCGCCCTTTGCTCTCATTTACAAACACCCTTGATTTTTTTCACAATTCACTTATAAATTCCTTATAAATTATTTGTCTTACGCCTTGAAACGATACATAGGATCTCAGCGGGTTTAAAACCTTGTTCTAGTCTGACATTTTCTGGATTAATGATTCGAGTGGCTGATTCTTACATATAACAATTTCGGATCGATATTGAGAGCATCAAGTAGAACGTCATGTTCTACCCCCATAATGCATGATTTCTTCTCAACGCCGGCTTAAGATCGAAGCCTGTTCGTGACCCACTAAGTGACGCTACGCCTGACGTCACTGGCTATCACATTAGAAAGGAATTTCAATTTGCGTTCCAATTCCCTGCAATTTGAATTACGAAATCTTAATTGTGAAAATATTATCAAATACATGGGCTTATGGTGCAATGGCGATTACACATGGACGAGTTGAGATGATAAAACGATGTTCGTATTAAATGCTACACTGTATATGGCGCGTTACATGATGTATGTTCGTAATTGCAATTGGCACGTTTCATGCGATGCTATTTAGTACTATTTATAGGATAAATACGGAAATTATACAAGGTACCACGCCTTATAATATTCGACTAAACAGTACAGTTGCGAAGCAGCGCACACCTACATGTAGTTCCAAACTTGCAAAAATTCAAACGCGTGATTGACAGACAGAAAGAAGTTTTGGAAACTAACTTCATATATTATTCTGTGTATTGTTTCCTAGGAAGACTGCAATTGTCAATCTTCTTGAAATTTTAAGAAATCCGTGCCTCTGCGGGCTTTCTGCTCGTGTTACACAGTTTAAAAAAATTGTCAGAGACAACGCCCTTGTAACAGAATTACAACCCTTTGAATTATAAAAATGCCCTTAAAATATAGTGTTAGTCCATGATTCCCAAAGAGGGGCTAAAGCCCCCCTAAGGGCCCTAGTAAACTCAATTGGGGCGTTGGTTGGCACTATAATATTACCTACAGTACATTTTCTACAACTACAGTACAATTTCATCATGACAGTATTTTTCAAAAATTTCGTCCATAACGTTTTCTGTGGGCCAAAATGCATCTTTTTGCTTTGAGTATAAAAAAAATTCCCCTAGGACGTTCCCCCCCAAAAAAAACATGTTTCCCTTTTATAGTTCTCATTTATAATATAGTGTATTATACCCAGAATAAGTTTGATAAAGTCGAAAGGGGTCATCCATAAAGGACGTCCGGGCAAGGGGGGAGGGGGGGTATTCGAAAACCGGACATTGCCGGACAGGGGGGGAGGGGGTTCAAGGAAAGCGGACGTCCGGATCGTCAATTGGAATTTCGAGTTTAATAGAAAGCTTTGAATA
>JAQGAF010004766.1:0-13548 GCA_034687865.1 Kryphioiulus occultus
CTTGTGCCTACATGTACATATATACATGTACATGTAGAGACAGTTACTGTTCAGGGGTGTTCAGTATAAGTTTTGCAAGCAGCCAATAAATTTAATCATCCATGACTTTATACATGTATGTTGAGAAAATGCTGGTCAACATACAGAAAGTAAATTACTATTGTGTGTCATACTCCAAGTGGTCAACATACAACATAAGTGCAGATAGACAACATGTAGAGGTCACCTTCCATTGATGTAACGTGGTGACAGTCCGGTCAGTTAAAATGTGGTCAGCATAGGGAGGTGGTTAACTTTAGAGGTTCTACTCTTGTAGGATGCATGTATTTGCACACCTACCCACATAGTGGGTTTCCCCTAACTGCATGCAAGCTTGGCTGGGCCATTTGCACATCTAAACCTGCCCTATAACCTAATCGGACCTAGTTTATAACCAAAAGGCATAGGCTAGGTCAGGTTAGGTAAGTGCGATTTGGTTTGCAAAGCCTATGAGCTGTTAGGAAACGCGCACTTTTGGGAGGTGTGCACATATCCATATTACTGTAATACCGCAATTTGATGAAGTTTAGTAAATGCGTCGGTTTTAACCTGGTAATCTGCACATCATCTTGCCGAGTAGTGCAAAAAATGGATATCTTCGTTTTTACGCTGATAAATTTTCGGCGAGAACTTACATGTATGTCATGGAATTCTATATTCACCCTGAAAAGCCTGAAAACTAGGGGAAATTCTTTTTCAAAAATACCTAGTCACCATGTTTTAGTGCTATTTTTGTCACATCCCACCGAATTGTTTAAATTGAACGACATTTTTTAACTTTTTTTTATCAGTTAGATATTGTAGTTGCATCAATGCGCGGGATTGCATCACATGTCTGCACCATCTTGGAACACTAGGTCTTGCCGAGGAAAGCAAAAAATTGAAATATCTTGGGGTTTACAGCAGATAAATTGTCGGTGGGTGCTTGTAAATCATCGGCCCCAGAATGAGGTTTTTTTGTTCAGCATGTGTTTTATTGCTCGAGGTTGGTTCAATCTTGGATTAAGGCCAGTTTTCGGCCAAATATCCGAAAAATCAAATCTTAACTTCTAAGATTCTAAAGATGGCGGTACAGGCTATTTTTGGAGAAACATTTGATCTGCAAATCTGAGAAAACCAATGCCAGGATGCCCAGTTATTTCAAGCTTTGAAAACTGTTCTTCCATGAAAGAACTTCATGATTATCAACACGTATCTCCTGTGTTCTTGACCAGTCTTATGCGCCACATTTCAGTCACTTTTTCGCTTTGGACAAGTACTACAGTAACACTGAGATTTCAATGGCGTTCAAGGTCATAGGGACTTGTCCAATCAACACCTGCCACCTCTTCTTGTAATCCACAAGGAAATTCAAAAAAACCACGATTTTTGGAGTTCTTGGGATTGAAAGTGCAATGTGAATGAACGATTTTGGGAAACCCTGTCTGTTTTCTTCCTTCACTATTTGGAACTGCTACAGCCTCGTATAATATGGCCAATGATTTTCCAAAAAATGGGAATAATACCGCAGCAAGAACTTGCAATTTACGTGTTTGGCATTCACTAGGTCACTAGGCTTCAGGGAAGTGATAATTGCGTTAGATAGTGATGTGCTGACGAATAAATGAGCGTCATTTGGATGTTTACAATAAGCACGACCTTGAACGACGAGAATGTGACGTGCAGAATGCGTGTTTGATTTATGGGTGGCCCCGAACAGAATCGCACTAAAAGAAACACTGGTACCGCACTCGTTTTTTGGGATTTCAGCCGATTTCAGAAAGTTGCCCAAAATAATTTGACATATCCTGCTTTCCACATACAATTTTCTTGAGGTTTTTTGGTTTTTTCGCCATAGCACATTTCTGAGTAACACGGCTATGTGCATCCAGGTTAGTTACTTTATCACGTGTTGACTCGCCCCTAAAGTACTCTCGGTGGTGACAAACTCTAAATGTCTCATTCCCAGCTAAATGTGCCAGCTGCTTTGGTTGCATTTTATGGCCAAATACACGCCATTTCCCAAATTCCTGATAGTGCGTGGTTTGGGGAAATACACTAGATACACTAGAAAACTCTTTGCCGTCTTGATTTTTGATTCCACAGAGCACAATTTGATCACAATTTTTTAGGGGGAACACAAACAACTGACTTATTGGGGACAGATCGATGCAAGTTGCTATAAATAGCTCATTTAACAATGATGATGATGGATTTCAACCCCACCTCATGGCATAACTTTGCTGACGGTTGGGTACTGAGTTGAATTGAATTGAACTCGATGTGTCTCATAATCTATTGGGAGGATTGGAGAGCCTGGCTATTAGTAGTGAATGTTGTGCTGATACGGAAAACCTGGAAAAGTCAGGGAAATTCAACAAATCAGTGATACATTTTACATTTACATTTTACATTTTACATTACATGCATTGGTTATCACAAGAGTCCAGAGATGGCAGCAATTCTGTGAGAAGAAATTTCTAATGGACTTGTTAGTTAAAAAACTAATCTAAATTTGCTGTTTCCATGGGAAAGTCTATATGCTTTCTCCTGTTTACATAAGCAATAAATAAGCTTATAACATTCCTTACATTGGCATGCTAATATACGCTTATAAATTTCATTCCTTACATTCTCATGATAATATACGCTTATAAATTTCATTCCTTACATTGGCATGATAATTTGCGCTCGTAAATGTCATTCCTAATATAGGCATGTCATATTTTTTGCATTTTCAGAGGTCAGGGAAATTTGTTTTAAAACCTAGAAAAGTCAGGGATGTTGAAAATGTCATCTCTGTGGGGGCTCTGAACAAGTCGACTTTTAAGACTTTTGCAAGCAGTCTACTTAATTAAAATCGAGGTGGAAGCGTGTCAAGGGTTGCAAATGTTGGTAGTAATCTCAGGTTTAATCATGCTGTACCTGCTGCAAAAAAGGATTGGAATTACCATATTCCTTAAGACTCGTTTACAACTTGGGCCATGTTATTCGCATATCTCGGATTCGAATCAGAATTTTTGCTGTTGTCGATTACCTGATAACCCAAGAGCTTATTTCCATAACTGGGACACGTTTTGCTTAATATGCTTATTGCATAACGTGGGGAAATGATTTTTTTCGGAAGAAGAGTATGTGCAAAAACAGAGTTTCTATGGTTGTTCTCGATTTTCTTTGTTATCTGCTCGTATACACGTATATATATGTACATGCATGTAGCAGGTAGATTTTTAGTGAAATGCCTATTTAATGAAAAATCAAGAAATATCCCTTCTGTTGCTGAATGACGTTAGTATAACAGTATGGGAAGAATTCTCAAAGTCATTATTTTTGCAGATAAAGTTATCATGATTTTGGGACACTGTGTACGTGGCTAGGCCTACAGCCTGCGCAGTACTTATATCCGGAATAAAGGGCTTTGGTTAAGAATAGAAGATAATGCACTTGAATGGGAGTAACCCTAACTTTTCTGCGTTTGTAGGTGGCGTTAAGGGCACAATGCCAATCCCGATAAATGCGAGGTTTCCAACCTTGGATCGAGTTCTGTGTAGTTACTCCTTTAGTTTCGGTCAAAAACCACCTGGCTCAATTTATTTTTATAAGCCACAAATACACGAGTTCGAAAATAGGTGCGCAGCATTGCCCTCAGCTATTTCAGTGCGAATCAATACGTCTGTAGAAGATGATACCACTTGGACATGTCTGGTGACTAACAATAGCAACCTGCTATGCTAAATTGCTAATGGCTCGGCATTGATGAGTTCCAATTAGGATGTTATTGGATCCATATTTGCCCGTTTAGTGCACTAAATGGGTCTTTGGGTCGTCTGTGTCTGCCACGTTGAGTGCAGCTGCATAACTAGATCCGGATCCATTAAGTGTCAGACAGTTGGGAATTTACATTTGTTTGTGAAATGGCATTACGTGAATGGGCTAGTACTAAGTAGTAAAATGAACTGTTTTGGTTAACCAAGCAATTTCTAAAAACGAAAAAAACTAACGCATAGCAGGGTCCCCCAGATCTGGTAATTGGAAATTCGAAATGCTTGGAAAAGTCAGGGAAAATGAATTTACTTTGAAAACGTCAGTGAGATTCCACAGTCAGTATTGCATTTTGCATAGCTAGTTAGTTATTGGTTAACACAAAAATGGAGAGTAGACACGTAATTCTGTGGAAAAAGTTAATGAAATTGTCAGTTTATAGAAAAACTAATCTAAATCTTGTGTTTCCTTTTAAAATGTTCTGTTCTGTCTCCAGTTTACATACATGTACATGTATAATAAACAAAAAACATGACAGTTATCACTTTGGCATTCGTCATATTTTTGCCTTTTCAGTGGTCAGGGACTTTTGTTTTACAACCTGGAAAAGTCGGGGAGTTGAGAATTTCAACTCTGGCTGAACTCAGTCTTCAGTCTGTCAAAACGTGTTCAAAAACACATTTGTCTTCGGACAATTTTTGGTGACGTCAAATGACGTCTTATGTGGCTTTTCTTTGGGAAAAGTAGTGTTTTGAAGAAGAACTTGCTGTTTTTGAGTTTAATAACAAGTGACATCAATGTGGCACGGAAGGCAATTTTACATGACGTTATGTTTGCAAATGGCATTCTATGTTTTGAAGGAATGACGTACATGTATGTGGTTTTACAATTTAAAATATGCAGCTATTAAACGTGCAGGCGACAAGGGGTGCTAGATTTTGGCACCTGATGTACCCTTGAATTACGTAGGAAAAGCCAATGTATCAATTGATTTCAAACAGCCTGCTCATGTTGGTAAGGCACATTGCATCCAACTCAGATAATGCTTGCCGCATTGCCCACAGATGGCGGTGAAGGTCGCCACTCTAAACCTCAAGCAGCAAATGGGTGACACAAAAGTTGTAGCTTGATCGGCAATGAATTCTGATGTCTCGAGTTTGCTGACCATTGGCAACTGTATGATTTTCAATGGTCAGACTATCTTTTAAAAGTTCTGAAAAGATGTGCTTAGATGGCGCTGCGGCTCTCCTCTTCTGCGTCCATGTGACCAAACCAAAGAACTTCTTGGTGGAGGACACCAAGAGGTTCTTCACCCTCGAAAATCTCAATATTTTTCAAAGCTTCGGGTCTTTGACTGCAGGGCTTGTTTTGCATATGCATATGTTTTTGTCCACGGATCCAAATATGGAACCAATTTGTTCCGTTTTTGTGGGATTTTGTTTGCAGGACCAAAACAGATCCAGGTTGTTGTCAACCTTCTTGGCTATGGTAGTTGAGGTTGAATGCCACGCAGTGCTGTCAAACTCGTGTCATTTGATTCATTCGGGGAGTTTTTAGGCGAAAAAGCCCACCGGTGCGTTACCGAACCCGTGCCAAAAGCGCTTCTAGGAATAGTCGCGCTAAACAAGGGGCACATCCTGTTAATATGCAGTTTTCGGAAGCAAAAAGTCACCATTTTGGTTGGAATTTTGGCACATCAGTCCGAATTTGGCTAGCTAATTGATGACTGCTTTCCATGGAAGCTATGGGGAGGGGCGCTGATCTTGCATTAATTGTTTCGGCGTATTCCTACTTTTAAGTTCTAAGATGGGATCAGCCCTTTGGAATGCGCAACGTTTTGGCATGCTAATTGGGTTCTGGGATTTATTCGAGGATCGTAGACTTTTCGTCGGATTTTGAGGTTTTGACCTGTGCTGCTGTCGTTCGCACATGTGATGACTATTCCTGACTTATTCTGTCTCTTGGGTTTCCGAAAATGTCCTAGAGGGCGCCATAGACTTTCCATTAGACTATGGAAAGTATCATAACAAAGACAGCATTTCACCAAGTATATAAACTTCAGGGACATCATTCTTTATCTTTTAATGAATTAATAATGCAAACAAAACGAAGGGACGATACCCTTGCATTTTTAATGTGTGTTTTTTCTTTATTTTATGGGGCTAAATTGCTAAAACCGTCTTATAAAACTTGCATCACCTCACCCATGAGACTATTTACCCATGATTACTGTATATTGTACAAAGTGTATTGAGTGGAAGTTGATGGCATTTCTAAGTCGGTTTACACTTATAGAAATTTAATTCCAAGATGTCGGAATGAATAATCACAACTTTCATGATTATTACCTGAAGTTGTTGTGATATGGCTGCCAAATTTTGCCTGGAAAAGTTGAATGTCATTTTCAGTGCAGGGAAGGCCATGGCATTCAAAAAATTCTGTTTTTAGGAACTTTAAGGTTCTTTGACTAATTAAACCTCTCTTAACATTGTCAGTACAAACCTTGAAAAACCTGGAATTCTAAGAGAATTTAAATTCATCCTAATTATCACACGAAATTTGAATTCATCCTAATAAACCTTGGAACTTGCTATTTTTTCTACATCAACATTTTATTTTGTGTTTGTTCATTATAATTCTGATAAATCACCACATTAGTGGTTGACCGTTAATCAACATTTGACACTTGTTTTCCCTTAAACTAAAATGTCGTTGTCACTTAATGTTTTGAATTGATAGATCATCCCTAAGACAATTTAATCATTAAAATATTACTTTGAAATGCGCAGATGAGACCCTGGTAAACCTGGAAAACTTAGATAACATCGTTTTTAGAAATAAGTAATCACCATGCATATTAATACATGCAGTCAATGAAGTTGAGTTGAATTATCTGATAACCCTTTCCGAAACTACCCCATTCTCAGACCACCTCTTAAAACATCGTTGCCAAATTCAATGGGTGTTTGAATAACATTTCGTTGCTTAATGGCGCTTTAAAATTGAAAGCAAATGCTCGTAAACGTGGTCTGTGCATAGTTATGAGCTCCCTGTTGCTGGGAGGACCTTTATGGGCAACTTGTCCCACGCGACACCCTGTAAGACTTGAACTGAATACGAGATTTACGATTCAGTTATATCTAGGTGCGACAAAAAGGCATGAATATGTAGAGGCATGTGATATTTATGGCATCTTAATCACGACAGACGAGCACCTAGTATGAGCCATTCTGCCATTAAACTGTTAAGAACGGGGTGTCAAAAGGTGATAAGTGACGCCAATTGAAACGTGGGCGGACATATTAATTGGGGTTTCATTAAAAAGCACTTTGCAGCAACTAAGAATAGATTTTACTCAGGTGCGATTTTTAATTTTCGATCTTCGAGATTTATGGCTGTTTGACCGAGCTTATATTTATGGTTGCCATGTGACGAGTTCTTCGAAATTTTCCTCTGGATGTACGTCATTCCAACACAGTGTCGGCGTCTTTTTATGGAACTTTTGTTTTACTGTATTTATTTAATTACTCAGTGATGATATTCAGCGAAAAATGACTACATGATGGTTGATATGGCTTCCGAAGTTTTTACTGTAATCAGCATTTAATCTGGCTGCAAGCACGTGCTTGACATTGAAGGTTCAAAGGGTTTCACTGTGCTCTAGAACTGCATTGGCAGTGACTATGAGTACCAGAAGTTCCAGAATGTTGAGCTTTGGTGCTTGATGGGATGATGGGGGATGCCAAGTACACGCACATAAAAACCCGTGAATGGGTGTTGAAAACGAGCTTCATTTAAATTCATTGTGGAAGTGTCAAGTACTCTTTAACGATGGACGTCAACAGCTTAAATTTTTATGGTACTCGAATAGAATAAATGGCGCTGGCAGCGCCCTCTTGCACCTATTTTTACTTCGGAAACTCCGATCCTTGGCACAGTCAAGTGGAGTGTGCCAAAATGATCCGAGGAACCGTGCCAAAATGAAGTCCTTAGCTTTGATGACAGTCCGTTGATTTTTGCCTGTAGCAAATCGCAACTTCCCTTCAAGTTCTGAAAGTTAAAGCTACAGGTATTGGCTTTCCTGTTCTGAACTCTAATTGCTGACCGTTTTAAGAACGGGAGATGCGTGGACAGAGTTACGAAATGCTCACTTAATTTGCTGGTCAAACATTCAGAATTCACCCACGTACACCCCAGATTTCTTGAAATCAATTTTATTTACTTGATAGTCCCTCGAGCAATATCGTAAAATGGTTTTGTAACAGCTGAGCTAGGTAGGGTTCCCCCAGACCTGAACAACTTTGAAAAGTCAGGGAAATACTGCAAGTCAATAATATTTAGATAGCTAGAGTTATTGGTTAACACAGAAATCAAGAGAGGAGGAAATTCCTGTCAATTATCAATTTGAAAAAACAAACTACAATAGAACCTCTGTAAGTTGACCACCCAAAGGACTGTCACATACTGGTCAAAATATGAAACGAGGCTTGTACTGACGCAGGATTTTAATTCCGTGAACTGCATGTACTGCATGTACGTACTTACTGTACATTTAATGGTAATCGATCATCAATCATGAATACTCTTATTAAAATGTTCATAATACAGTACCAGTATTGCTAATGTGCTGCAAATTTACCTAGCAATTACACGTACTGTACAGTAGGGGTACTGAAGGAGTTCAAAATGAACTCTTGTACCTGTATAGAGTCAGATAACATCCGGCAATGTACATTATAAGTTTTGCAAGCAGCGAATAAATTTAATCATCCATGACTTTACATGTTGAGACCATGCTGGTCACCGTACAGGGAGTAAATTACTATTTTGTGTCATAGTCAGTGTTCAACATACAACATTAGAGGTGCAGGTGGTCACCATGTAGGATCAATTAAAATGTGGTCAACATAGGTAGGTGGAATGTCAGGGAAATTTGATATAGTTTGCATCAACCGATTGATTAGTCATCATCTGTTATAAAAATGTGGGTTAAAATTCATTTATTTATAGTTTTTGGAAAAATCTCATATACAATGTCAGGGAATGTCATGGAAATAGACTTGCGAATTTGAGTGGGAACCCTGATTTAATGATTGACATCAAACTGGACCGGCTCCATATTCTAATAGACATTGAAACATTTTTGAAGTCATGAAAAAGTCATTGAAAAGTGGAACCAATTCCAAATCTAGTAGACACCCTGAAATATAGCATTCCGTAAATTAGCATAATGTCATATTTTGTATTTTCAGAGGTCAGGGTGGTCAGAAAATTTCTTTTAAAACCTGGAAAAGTCATGGAAGTTGAAAATTTCATATCTGGGGGTATACTGACGTGTCCTTCTGTCCCATGTTATTGGACACTGATATTTCTTAGTATTCAAAACGGTAGATGTCGCTGGTGTCGTCATGTTCAATGTCTTGGCATACTTTTTGTACATGGTGTCGAGTATCCCCCAGTAACAGTTGCTGCAAAGTGAAGGTATTTTCCCTCCATCAGATTGATCACGAGGCCAAGATAAAGCGAGGGTATTCCCACAACTCTTTACTGTTCCATTGTGGACATTGCCGTTATCCAGAAATCAATCTGTAACCCTTGCTGTCAGTTTAATCGGTAGAAACGTTGGTATTGTCTGTCGCTGTTTATTTGTTTATCAATCTGATGTCGCCTAATTCTCCAAACAACGGACAGGAAAACAAGCTAATCGCAGGGTTTGATCTGGGATGGGCCGGTATCAGTGATTCAGCATTTAGAAAACGAGGTGCGACGTTATTAACCTGATTGACACCCCTTGGACATGAAATTGATTTCCTACCAATTGGAAAAATAAAACGACTGAAGCGTTAGTAAAACCAGTCAAAACAAGGGTGTATACAAAGGTTTGTTCCAACTTTGCAATTTAATTACAGAACATACATGTGTATATATATAGGAACATTTTGTGGTTATTGGGATGCACCAACTCAGAATTTTTAAGCTTATGTTCAGGCCATTTTTACATGTGCATCTCTGATGGCAATAACGACGTTTTCAAATCATTGTACTTTCACTGGAGTTTTGTATACTTGATTTGTAACATGCATGTACTCCCACAAAAAGTCCAGGGGTGATAGGTAACAGGGTTCCCTCGGACCTGGAAAACCTTGAATTGTGAGGAAAATGGATTTACTTTGAAAACGTCAGGACAATTCAACAAGTCAACAATAACATAGGTATTATTGGTTAACACAAAAATGTAGAAACGACATGAAATTTGTAATGAAATTGTCAGGTTAAAAAAAACTGCTCTGAATTTGCTGTCCTTATGTGGATATGTATTAAATGGTAAGGTTGGAAATATCCTTTATAAACACCCTGTTTGTCCCTGCACACGTAGATAACTTGCTGTAACATTGCCATTTTTACAATATATTTGGGAATGCATTATTCAGGGTTCATATACCGTCAGGGAAAGCATTCAAAATTTTTGAATTTCAATTTTTTGACTTTATGGAATCAAAAAAGAGGGTCCGAAAAACTGCTAACATGGAAGCAGATGCGATTACCCAGGAAATGTTCCAGTTACACAGAAAAATACAAAATTATACTTGATTGTAGTGTTGAAAATAAAGTTAATTTTACTTAATGTTACATTTTTTATTAGATAAGCCAGGAAAATTAATCAGATTTGGTCAGGGAAATTGAGTTGCAACTTTTGATATGAACCCTATTTCTACTTGAACTTCAGTGTCTATTGGTTCTTGTCCAACTGTTGGACACAGACCAGCACAGTGTAACGGCATAGGCTTGTAGAATCCAGGTTTCACTTACATGTAAGTTCTCAAAACTACAGCATGGTAAGCTAATTTTAGGTTGTAACTTGGTTACAGTGAATGATTTCGGATCATAACCATAAGACATGATCTCAATCATCATTGAAGCTAAACTTGGTTACAGTGAATGATGTCAGACCGTAACCAGCAGTCTTATTGACAGTAGCTGTGATTTAATATCGTGCATGATAATGACCAACTATGACTGATGCATGCGTAGAATTTGTAGTACATTGTGGACATTCCCTTGTTGCACCTACAGTATACGTGCAATATGACCAATCGGTGGGCAAGCAAGGAGTTGTTGTTTGTTTTCAAAAATAGACGGTAATCTAAAACTCGTTTCAGTGGCAAACATGGTTAAGTGGCAAAATTTTTCCCCGAAATCGATCTGTTGCAAGTAACTTCTGCCCTTATGAGTAAGACATGACGGCTGCAGAAAAGAAATTCTGAAGATAATCTGAAATGGAAGAAAGTTGGCCTCGGGCAACGTGATAGGCGATTTATCTCCTTTAACATGTCCGTGGCATCTCAATGTGACACGAGTTGATTTTTTATCAAAAACATACATATGCGCATCGCTTTGCCTGTCAGCTTCTGAAGACCAACCTGAATCCACTTTTCCAACGTTTTCTCGTCCATCCTTCAACGCCTGGATCGTCCTTTGCCACTATCATGGGGTTGATCGTGCGTATCACATGATCAACGTTATTTAGCCTTTTTACCAAAATAGTTTTAGTGCCTCGGCTCGTGACACTTCCGGCAGTTTTCGGAATTAAGTAGAGAGGGCCCTTCCGTCCTGTGGCTTTGCCAGACCTTGCAAGCCCATGGCAGTTGCGAACAAGCTCCATAGGTGGCGCTGGGGTTTTGGAATTGGTTACGGACTCCAAAACATAAGATGCTGTTGCATGATCTTGAACTAGATATAGTTTAAGTTAGCGAAATCAGAGCTTTTATTAAGTGCGAAATGACAACTGAGGCGACATCTCAGAAAATGAAGTAGATATTAGTGTTGAGATGTGAGTCCTTCTGAATTTTTTCAACGGTTTGTACAGATTTAGTTTTCGGTCCCATTCTGGACATTAAATTTCAAGAAACTTAAATATCGCCCTTATGGCTACTAACAACCTTATAAAAGCTGGAAATCTCAGGAAATTTTATATTCACCCTGGAAAACTCAGGGACTTTGAATTGAAACCTGGAATTTTTGAATATCGACATTGGGGTGGATGAGCCTCAATCCAGCAATTTTTTCCAAGGTTTTTTTGAACAAAATTTCGCCATCGACATTCATATGGTTATTAATCATATTTGAAATTTCTTACAACTTGACTAAAATCCATTATAAGGGATCATTTAAAAAAATTCTGCATTTAAAATTCTTCTTACATTGTTAGAAAAATGCACAAAATCCATAAAAATTTTCCTTGAGACATTTCTGTTATTACTAACATTATTCAAATGTTGTGATAAATTGTCCTCAAAATCCTCCAACTGATTCAAGTAGCAAGAACCGAATTTGTAACCCACAATGTTTAAAAATCAATTTTACCTGAGAAAATGAGAATATGACACTGGAAAACTTGTAAATCTTGAGAAATTTCGTTTTGAAAAACAATGTCTTATTTCCATACATGTAAATGATGGTGCGAAATGATTTCGCCATTCATTTAAGTGATAGTGCGACACGTAATATGACAACTTCTAACGGCTAACATAACATACAGTGTACATGTAAATGAGCCAAAACAAGAATAATTAACGATGCTTCAATATGTTATACACGTAGCATCTTCCTGAACTGCTTATGTTTTAGCAGCAGTCCTCTAGGGCTGCGGCACCAAGTACGTCACTGTGACGTCATAAGTTGATTTATTAATCCCACGAACGTCATGCTATGTCGGGGTAAAACATGTTTTTGAAATTTCGACTACATGGTGCCATCTAAACTCATCACAGTCATGCTGGCTGCCAGCACAACTCTGCAAGCTAATTTGGGGTTTCAGGATATTGGCAGTCTTTCACACTTACTGAGTGTACTATGTTGGAATTCTTGGCGATTCTTAACAATGACACGTGCATGTGTCATGTGTGCGAGCGAGCAAAATGACGTCATTTGCGCCTAGATGCATGATCTTTGAACTTGCGGGCCATATAGCGGAATTTTCAAGCACTTTCCATTGACCAAAACGCATTACCGTGTGTTTACCCGCATATAGATGTTGGCTGGGGTTAAAGCATTGGTCATCCGGTTAAGAATGACTTGTACATTATAAGGTGCGATTTCGCATTAATTGAAACTTGGGTGAATTACCCAAAATATGGTTTCCGGATAGCCCGTGGCCGACTCTAAAAGTTACCGTCAACAGCTATCATTGTATCTCTTACCGTATTAAAGGTATAATTTTATTTCGTTGGGCACTGACTAAAACAGAATACCCTGTACACATGTAGTAACAGTATTCCAGCATTTGCTTGGGCGTTACAAATACGAATATGTAACTAGTGTTTCCATCGGTTTCTGCTTTGTCCAATTCCTAGATACATGTACATGTACAGTCGAACCCGGTTATAACGAGATCTCGGTTATAACGAGCAAATTGCCATAGCAGATTTGGTTTATGCATATTTCCATAGCATCCTTCACGGTTATAACGAGCACACTTCTCGGATACAACGAGCAAATTTTAGAAAATACTGTATCCTAGACACCAAAACTTAAGTTATCCTTTAGATTCTCAGTTCATATTGATATCAAGTTTCGAGTTTACCCTCAGGTGTCCCCACGGACAATTTTTTTTCGCAAACTACAGAAAAATAAACATCCGGCCAAAGCAAAAACGGAAGCTAGTCATCAGTGCAGTCATTAGTCCACTTACATACAGTGGTGGACAAAACATGCAACTGGTTGATAAACGTTTTCAAGTTGCGAAAACAAATATATTTACGGCTTAAA
>JAQGAF010004767.1:0-13548 GCA_034687865.1 Kryphioiulus occultus
TAATTAAAAACAATCTTGCCTGCGTGCCTTAATCTTCCTACGCAGCAAAAGACCTCCCCTGAAGGGTTAATGTTACGTTGAACTGCCTGATGTACTGGATTTTATTAAGCCAGCTTACAATCTGGTTTTCCTCGCTGACAATCTGCCTTCGTGTTCGCTTCTCATTTAACTTCAGCGCAGACGACTACGCATTTCATTTGGATCTAGATTACAGGAAACTGAGACTCAATTTGTAGGAAAAAATTCCACTGGAATAAGATACTGAAGCTGGTTGCCATCCCATTTCTCCAGCTTTAAACCGTAATTGCACAGTGAGCGTAGATAGCGTGCTACAACGCCTTTTCATTAAGCATAGATGATTATCCCAGATGCCGGACGAAGTAATTGGGGGGGAAGAACAGTATAAAGTGGAATATTAATTAAAGCAACTGTGGCTTTTTTCTGTAGATATGAAAGCCCAACAGCAGTAAATTTACCCCAAAAGGCAACGCCATCTTACATACACACCGTGCAACTGATCACACAACTAATATTGCATGGCAGAATTGCTCTTTTGCAATATCTTAATTGCGATGGGTGTCCCTATTCACAGTACTTTGTGAATCTTGATTCTTTCTTCTCAGTATTGTATATGGTAAACCATTGCACGTTCATAACCAATGGGCGCTAATGCGTTAATATACGCTGTACATTCGATTATTGAATTAACTTCATATACATGTAGGCTTTATAGGCGTACGCAAATTTAGCTGATAGAGAAAACCAGCTAACATAAAATTGGTTCATTTGTATTTGTAAAATGTTTGCATTATATTAAACATAAATCGTATATTGATAATAATATATTACTTTTGTTAAGACACTAAAGGCCAGAAGATTAAATTTAAAAAAGTCATGTGCCTAATAATCAAACGGTAAAAAAGTAATCAGTAGGCCTACATATGACGAATAATCTGAACACATGGAAAATAATACGTATAAACATACAAAAACAAAAAGCATAGAATTGTTTATAAATAAGTTTCAAGTTGATGTGACAGAGGATGACTAAATTAGTATAAACCATAAGACCTGTTTGCCGTGTCAGTTTCTTAGGAGGTTTTAAGTTTCTTTTAAGTACTCTTATCTTATTAATTTCCAGCAAGTACTCAGGAATCTGGCTGAATAATGTTGGAATTATGAAACTTCGTAATTGCGTTCCACAATCATTTCTTGCAAATAGGATGCTCTAACTATAAGTATTTTTTTCTGAGTAATTTAATTTAATGCTGAAATAATTGTTAGGCATGGTTACGTAATCTCTCAGCTGTTTAATGTTTGTAATTTTGAAATAATTCTATTTTACAGTATACTTTCCTCGATTTTGCTGTTAATTTTGGCTTGAACAAATGTACATATGTCGAAAAGAACCTTGACCCAGGCCTTCCTTTTAAGTAGTGGGAATTTTAAAATGTTCTCTCGGAAAAAAAATCTCATACATCGTTAATGTCACTACAATTGCTTTTAGGAAATTGCATACAATTTGGATTTCGTATTCTCTGGAAATTGGGTTAAAATGAATTTTTCATATTGAATAAACATAATGAAAACCTTTAAATAAACACATCAGGCATGTGTAGCGCAAAGAGACGAAGACGTGGTATACAAAGTGCATTTATATTCGGTATACTGTATATTGTGCACTATACACATGCATGGCTGCATGCAAGTACAATAGTCAGTGTTTGTACTTTTCCACTGCTGTTGCAAAACGCTAGAAAAAAGTGAGATACACAAGCAAATGCGTTCGTACATTATTCATGAAAAGGTGAAAAGGCTTTCTTCTCTCGTAGGTTTTCATCAGAATTTTGATAGCATCGTTTAAATTGTCTAGGAATAAAAGCGAATGAGAAGCTCGTATGTTACTCAAATGACGTAGGTCTGTTCAAAAATTATATACATTTATATACATGTATATAGCTAAATAGTGAATTTTGGTTTTGTAATGTGTGTGCACATTTTATATTTATTTGCAGTTGCTATTTGAAACTTCACTATCGGTTATAAAACTGATAGCCTGAATCATACATTATAATTGTGGAAAATATTTTTTTTCCATTTTTTTATATTAATTTTAGCACTGTTATTTGTGTACTAATTTTAACATTAATTGTAGCACTTATTAATTCATTAATTTGTAGACAAATACCGATGGACTTGTTGACAATAAAATGTATTCAAAATTTATGGCAAAATTGATACGACTTAAAAACTTAAAACATTACCTCCTAGGTAGCTGACGTAATTGTAGGCCTACTGTATATGACATGACTGTTATTATTTAAATACAAGTTTGTCACTCAACTTTCTATTTGTTCGTGAAATTGTTATTTTATTTTATTTCTGTTAGAATATTGGTAAATTTTTGGTGACATTTTCATTTTGTACCTTCTGCGATATTGTCTACTTTTTGTTGTTATTTTTTCTTAAAATCATATTCAGAACATGCAAATTCATTATGAATTTCGGGCCATCAATTAAAAAGGTACACTTGTGATTTTTATTCATATTTAAACGTTATGTACATTATATGCTATATGCTAATTTGCTGACAGTGTTCAGAATAATACAGGATTAATTATCAATATCAATAATTCAATTGTTCCTTGCTGCATATACTGATATCAAATAAGACAGCTCGGTTGAATTGGAATTTAATTACGAGATTATACAGCTTCAGCTTGCTTGATTAAGCTCGTCATATAAAAATTATAAACGAACCGTGTAAGCTGCATTGCTTTGTGGCAATTATTTGAGGAATTCGTACCTATGGTATTAGAAGCAGATTTCAACGAGCAAATTGTCATTGGTATTGTAGGAATGCACATTGAACTCTACAGTATATTCATGGGCAAATTATATTTTGAAAATTCATGGTAAAATATGAAAAGCGTTCCTGCCTGCTGTGTTTTGATAAAAATATTCCCAATTTATTCATAAGAGCTTCAAGGCACTTTCGTATCGCATTGTGGATATTTGTTTACATTTGCATGTTGTTCAAACTGTATTTCCGCAGCTGCTCGCAAATATTTTCTTCGTTTCGGTCCCGTTTTCGTTGACATTATACACCGTATAGAATCGTATACTCTCTCTGAAATTCGGAGGAAGCGCAACTGTGCCACCATTTATATATAACTCGCGTACTTATGGCCTAGTTTGTCACCCAGGGAAAAGTAAAGTTTGGGCTAAATCCGATAAAATTTAATGTTTGTTTGCAAATTGTTTTCCTTTTGAATGCCAGGCGTCAATTTTTATCATGGAAAGCGAGAGTTGGCCCTGTTGGGACCGGAATACTGGTTGACTATCCCAGACTTTCGAAGTATTTATTGGATGGTGTCCTACTTTTTTCCTCACAAATTCGTGATTAGGTTTAATCCTCTTGCAGGAGATTGGTGTGCTTCACGTGTGCCAAAGAAATGCCTTCAAATTAGTGTCAAATGAGTTTCTATCGATCTGCCCACATGGTGAAAAAACTCATACTACCTTAAAATTGCAAAACTTCTCAAACTCGATGGGAATCGTGTATCTACCCGTCACAAATTGAGTCAAAAATTCCATTTTGCAAGAGCAGGTTGTCGTTTTAACTTTGTAAGTAATTTTGCCATAGAGCACCATTGTTTAGAATTGGATTACCTCAGACCTAGAAATCCTGAAAATGGTTGGGAAATTATTGGAGAAGTCTTGGAATGTCAGGGAAAATGGATTTACTTTTAAAAAGTCAGGGATCTGCAATATCAGTAACTATCCCAATCCGATCAGATGATGATAGCCAACTTACATTGCTGAAGATTCTGAATTTGAAATCTTGATGACATTTCTTAAAATTAAGATAAATTTAAGAAAAATTAAGAAAAAAACAGGAATACGCAATGGATTCTTAAATATGGATATTTACTGTATGGTTTAACATAAATTGTGTTTTAGCTTTTTAACATACATTGTGTTTTCGCTTTTTAACATACATTGTGTTTTCGCTTTTTAACATAAATTGTGTTTTAACATTTTTCATAGTCTGCAATGTAGCATTCATTCTCCTGACATAATAGAAACGAAGGTTTTCCACCCTGTGTATTCCGTATTTATTTATACGAATGCATTTCATTTATTTTTGTTTCTCTTTCCATTAAACTGATGTTGTTTCTCTAAAGTAAGGCTTATTTATACCCAGGCAGCCCCTACTCTTTCCAAGCAACATCCAACTGTGCCCATTGATTTCCCAGAGCATGACTGCATAAATGATAAGGATTTTCATCACAAATATATGTAGCATCCAAATTAGCAATTCATATTTGTGTTTATCGAAGAAATGAAAGGTAAATACAGTATGTTTGTCCCGAAAAAATCCCCAATATACGAACTGCTTACTGCAAAGAAAACGTTCTCTCAAATTGCAATATTCATCCATGGCGGTTTCGGAGTGAATCGCTTTTGTCACAGCTTGTAACCGTATTTTTATTGATTTTTAATGTTGAGATAGAGACAAAAATGCTATCTGTGTAGGCCGGGGCTATTCGGGTCACGCAGGTTCCCCTTTGTAGTTGTTATAAATCATGGGTATAATCTGATTCTAATTTGCATACCCAAATATAAGCAACGCTGCCTCAGAGTTCGGCAAATAATCAAAATTTGCACTTTATCACTATTGCACACACACAGAGAAAGTCGATATTTGGACATTGCTGACTTTATCGAGCTATTAACGGAGGAATAAAACTTAAAAACGAGCTTTGATTGATCTGAATGTTAAATTGCACCAATTCTAAAAATAAATTTTAGTGAATATTCTTACCATGTTAATTGTACATGTAGATGTTTAAGGTTATGTCGTTTTATGCCTGACTACCCAGCAATCAGAAAAGTATGAACAAGATGAAAGCTTGAATGCTTCATTAAACTCCATATCTCTTTGCTTTTAATAAACACAAGACTCCTCAGAGGTAAACAATTTGTTAACTTCCTAAAACATACTGTAAATGTCCATATTTGAGAAACCAAAGTGTGTACCTGTTGAATTTTTTTACGTCAAGAACATACGAGCTCGTACATGTACATGTATTTCTAAACAGTGTTTATTGATGACGAAATTCATTCTTTGTTAATTTCTGAAGATTGTTTGTTTCTGAGGTAATTCGTTCTTCAGTGGTTTCTGAAGAACGTTTGTTGCTGAGGAAGTTCATTCAAATGTTTCGGAAAAATGTTTATTTCTGACGAATTTTGTTCTTCAGTTGTTTCTGAAGAATGTTTATTTCTGAGGAAATTCGTTCTTCAAACGTTTCTGATTAATATTTATTTCTGAGGTAATTAGTTCTTCAATTGTTTCCGAGGTAATTCGTTCTTCAAACGTTCTGAAGAATGATTATTTCTGACGAATTTCGTTCTTCAAATGTTTCTGAAGTAACTGATTGTCCAGTTAATTACGCAGAATGTTTTTTTTTTCAAATGCACAGAGCAGTGTCACTATATTACCACTATTTATACGGATTACAGTTTTTGTGAACATATTGAAAATGTACTAACAATAAGCTAGGTGATGTTAACATTCTCTCTGCAACTTTAAACAGAGCGTGTATAAAAAATGTTTAATTTTTCTTGTGTTCATTTATTCAGCTAATCAGTTCGTTGTTAGGGTCTATTACATGTAAGCTTACATGTACAGTATTACATGTATAGCTAGAAAAGCTATACATAATGGTTCGTTATGGTTCAGGTGGATCCCATTATTCATTTCAGGGTTGATTTACATTTATGGGCTCCATAAAACCATGACGTCATTTTAGCTGCCGTGACCTGTTAACCTCACGATAAAATCATTTTAGCATGTTTTTATTACATTACTCGCCCGTCCTTATTGCCAGCTCATTCAGTACTTTAATTACAATTGTCCATGTCCATCTTTTAAAGGAAAATCCATGTATATCGATTTTTGCTTGACTGGATCGAAACCTTTGTGTAATACAGTATGTCGCATTGATCATATTTTAAAGTTAGATGGCTCATATCTTACTAAGATATGGCGACCGCATACTATGCTCTCAATATTCAACACAAAATTTGCATAAATCTGCGGTGTATTTATACTCAATTTATAGTTGCACACGTTTACAAATCCGAAACCTAAATTACGTATCAATTATGAAAACTGCATTTACAACAAAGAAGCCGGAAAAGCTGTAAAGCACCGGTGCATCATTATCACCTTTAATAAATGGATTTTTGAAGGCAATTTTCGTTGGCACAGAAAGTTCCATTCGCTTCACATTTACGGATTCGTGACATATATTCTAGAGTATCGATTTGTTTCCTCGCAGTTTTACATGATTTATTGGCCCAATTTCCTTTCAAATCCCCCTTTTGCATGAATCATAATGCGCTTTTTATGGGCACCAAAAATACAAAACGTAAGGTGAATAGATAAGCTTTCCACAAAAGTTTCAGTATAAGGGGCATGCAATTTCTGGCAAGAGAAAACTTGATCTATCAGCAGTTTCTCAGTGTTAACTTCATTTTCTGCAAGCCTAATTCAATTTCGATCAATATATCTGATGAGAAATGTATGCGCATATGCATATCGCCCTTAAAGCCGACACATACCAGCCGAAAATTGCTGCATCGCCAAAATCTTGAAGGACATGCTTTCAGTGCAAGTTTCACCACAGTTAGTTTATTTTTAATCGACGATTTATTCGGTCTCCTGGCCATAGGCCCTAAAATTGTCGGAAAATAATTTGTGAGTTCCATATTACATCACCCGAAATATCCGGGAATGCTTCAGAGCATGAAGTTGTGGTCAGTGTGAAGCAGTTGAACTGAATGCCCAACGTCTCATAAATTTTCACAAACATTTATCGTGTATTGTTTACGTCTTGCTAACTGCTTCAGTCGCTGAACCACGGTTTTTGCCAAAAGCAGTCATCCATTTGCAGCAATAAATTGACCGGAAGGAGAAGAAAATTCCTGTGGGTTGCTCATTAGAACGGTCAAGCGTTTGCTGGCCTGGACATCGTTATGGTCTGAGAAAGGTGTTGCCTGAACCTTCGGAGCTACCGTTATATAGAGCAATTAATCGTTGGTGTTGCTGTTAATCATAAATAGGTTGGAATATCCATCGAATAAGCATCGAATATCCTAATTTTTCACGTAAACGATTTCCCAAGAAAAATAATGGAAAACCAACCAGGAGAAAGGAAACCATTCTCCTGGGACATTTTATGTTACTAAAATTCTCTTCGCGAAGTATTGGGCCTTTGGCATTGGCTGGAAATGAATTTCATTTAAGGCGAAGCAATAAAAACGACGAGAGAATTCTGTGACAAAGGTATGGGAACCATTCAAGGTGAAAAACGGGAATTTGTTTTCTGTGAAAATCGATCGAGTCGCAATTTTGACCTATATGATGTGGGATAAAGGGAAGAAAAACCTGAAATATTAGGGCTTGGTCCTGATAGTTTGCTAGTAAGTGGTTGACGCCCCACATTTTTTTATATCTTAATGCATTGTATGGGCCATCTTGCAACTGTAATGGTGGAAATGCAGTGATGGGGGACCCACACTAACCTTAAAACACAATTTATTCAGCTGCCCCTAACAGCCAGGCAACCACTGCTAGCTTACGAGCCATAGTGTCTATGCTGGATCAGTAACTCTGCCGAAGCGCACCCCAAAAAATATCCCAAAGTTTGTATGACATTTTCAGTTTGCCATTCGATTTGCTTATTTAACCGATGATCTAAATTTTTAGTTATTTTAATATTTTAAATAAGCGGCTCTCTGTAAATCCCATCATTATGACAATGCTACAACTACATTTCCAAATGTAAGCTGCATTCACCCCACAAAATATACTAATGTTTGTCAGACATTTTGCCCGTTGCCATTGGATTTGCTTTTCTAACAGATGATCTAGTTATTTTAATATTTTGAATAAACAGCTGCAGTAAATCCCATCATTATTATAATAATACAACTACATTTCCAACTGTACACTGTGTGGATTGCTTCAAGCATGACTATCTTTCGAAGTTTTTATGGTGTAATGATAAAAATCACTACAGCAAACTTTACTAGGGTGGAAATAAACAAAGGTTTTCTTCGTTGACCCATGGAAATCTGAAATAAAACGTCTATGAATGGCCGAAAGCATAATTTCGATAAGTTGGTTAATTTGGCTAAGTTGGCCTGTTGGTTAAATGTTGTGTTAACACAACAACCTTATTGTTTCTTATCGCACGATACTGTATGATCCTCATTCCCCATCTAATTAGTTGAACTACCTTTTCTGAATTGTTTGTTTTCCCAAGGGGAAAAGCAGTTAATTTTTACGAGTTGGATACTAATGCTGGAGAGAATTTTAACGCTTCCCAGTTGGCGTGCCAAATTTACACCTGTTCGCCATTGCATTGTAGTTTTCCCTTCAATGCCGTTTTCATTCCCAACCGCGCACGTTTTTACCGCACATTTTTGCCATTGACTTTGAAATACTGCACAATAAACACAAACAAAACGTTTCTGCCTTTCAACCTGTCATCACTACCAGACTTTGTCAAACGACACCATGGCGCTTCCAGACGCCAGATCCTCCAGCATGCAGTAAACGAAATGAAGGAAACTTTCGAAAAATCTTCAATGTTTTTGGCGGGCTGGCACTCAAGCACATTCAATAAACAGCTCATTTATATGCTTTTCTATAAATAAGAAATATCCCCGTGCCACAATGCGAACATGTGGGGCATGTGTTTGATGTTTATTGTATTGCCGCTGCGCATCTGCTGAGGTCGTGTATTGAAACGGAAATGTCAAGGGGCACCAGTCCACGTAGCTCATATTGAAATCCTTTATTTGCCAAATAGTTTAGCTTTCTGTTAGTATATGCTGAGCTCTTCCTATTCGTGTACCTCATAGGTTTGACTATACGCTCAGAATAGGTCCTCAATGCAATAAATAGATTTCAAACATTTATATCATAAGGCACTCATGTATTATGGCATGAATATGTCATCATGTATATGGACTACGTCCGAGGTCAATGGAAAAAGCCCATGGAATTGTTGACCATATATATACATGAATTTTGCACTAGAAAGTAGTACCCATTCACATCACGCACATTTTTTTTTCTTGGAAAAAGATAACTCTCTGATGTTGATAATGTTAAAAACATGTCAGGATACAATTTCAAAAAAGATTGAACGCGTTAGGCAACGTGATTTTTTACATCATTAGTGGGATGGTTCATGAAGAGTGGATAAAGGATATATACATGTACATATACATTCGGATACCAAAGTGAATATTGAGGATACATGTTGGATACGAATCAGCCTTGTTTGATACATTTTGGATGCAAATCAGTCTTTTCGAGGATACATTTTTGGATACAATTTTGCTTCGACACACTCCCAGCCCTGCCTAGCCTTTAAAATACATGTTCGATATTAGTATTCCAGAATGCATTTCAGACACCACATTCCAAGACGGCGGTGTCTATTTAGGAATGGCTAGTCGAAAACACGTCACTAAACCTTCTGTTTGGTCACATTGCTTTCCATGAAGGATCCAATTGGCATCGTAAAACATGCTTTACAAGTGTGAATGGTGATACACACGTTTTGATTCGTGTGCCTGGCTTTGTTTTAGTTTTACCACATGTTTTGAAAGGGTAAAAGCGCATTTGTTTAGTTAAATTATTTATCGTACATTACTGATGGCCTCAGGTCATGTCGTGGCTTTCCTTATCTCACATTATTTTATTTTGGGAAGTTATATCCCACTTACAATATATTAAACTATGTTTAAAATGAACTGCCTGTAATTTTCCTAAAGTCCATCTACAGTGTAGGCTTACATGAAGTTGAGTAATTGTCGTCTGAGTATGTTAACCCCTCTATCCACCATCACTGATGCTGACTGTATGGGTGATTAATGGAATAGAATAGCACTTAGTTATATTACTTAGAACATATGGCGTTTAATTAATCTGACTTTGAAATATAAGCAGGCCTATACGTTTTTGTCAAGGTTTTTAGCGAGATAATACGAGCTTGTTTATTACGTAATTTCAGAATAAGATTATGACGAAAACCAGTGCTTGCGTTGTTATATATGTATACTGCTACATGTCATCATGACACCTCGGGCTGTAAATTAGCGTTAAATACCTGTTTTTTTATGGAAGTGTGATTTTTTTCGTGCCGAATTTTTAGGACGGTAGCAAAACTGTAGACATACATTATGTTCCCTACTGTCTTTCATCGCCGTGTTAACTTTCTGAAAAAAAGCCAGCTGTAAATAGCATTATTATGCTGAAAGCTGTCCTGTTTCAGATTGTTTGAGTAGATGTTGGCAGTTTAAAACCCCGAAAGGTAACACCAAATTTGTTAAAACATGACGAAATCATTGAGGAAAATGGCTATGATAATTGATGAATATTGAGTTAGGCGTCGAGCTTCTATTTAATTATTACTTGAAATTTGTTTGCAAAATAAGATTTCAAACATCTATTGTTTTACTTATTACTCTCATCTGAGAGCTTATTTTCATAATGCTCTTTTATGAAGGAAAGCTACAAAGGCTGCTACGCGCACGTACATGTACATTAATCCTGTTATGAAACCTTATTTAATTTTCGGTAATAGTTCAATAGCCACTGCCTGAATGCATAATGCGGGAATATAACTGCTGTAAGTACACTGTATAACAAAACAGATTACAGTTTGCAAGGCTTACTCATTGGAAAAGTTATGACGCACTTCGATTTTCAAGTATATACACCGGTCCATAAAATTATTAAGCTTTATGCACATAAACCTTATTATTTTTTATAATAAAAACGTCATGCGTGACAATACAGGTACATTTTCCACGTGGACTTTTGACCTTTATGAACACGGTTCACGAGTTTAATCATTTAAGTATCGTTGCTTAGAAACGCATCAGCGTCCAATGGTGAATAAATAGGGACGTTTATTAAAACAAAAGTCTGTGTCAATAGATTGGCAGCCATTCTGGTGCGTTTTCGAGTGCTACGTGTGTGCTTTGCGTGCGCTTTTTTCGCTATTAAAAATCCATTTGATAAGGACGAATTAAAAGTGGCCACTTGTGCAAACTGCAGTGCAAAATGTGTGTATGGCGAATGAGGCATAGTCCACATACATGTGTACATGTACAACGGCATTAATTGCCTACATATTGCCAGCTACATCTCTAGAGCCTGATGGGATGATTGTGTTACTCGTGGCATGCACCCAATTAAAAATCTGTGAAGTATAAATCGATTTTAGTAAATTAATTATAAATGTGCTAGTTGATGATTTGCTCTTTGTGAAAAGCTTATCTTGAACCGAAAAATGTGTGCTTTTATGTCCCATTAGGCAGTGCGGTAGGCACTTTTTAGTTATTGGCCATTAGCGCTTCGCTTTCATTTATTCAGTTCTATTGAATTTTTGCTCTATCTAATAGCAGCTAGTAATTAAATTCTGAATTATGAAGCGTGCAGTAGGTCTAATAAATGTCAATTTTATACCATTTATATGATGTTGCCATAGACTGCCATAGAATCAGGGAATTTCTCTTACTGATCATGGAATTGTTCTTGCATGCCAGATTTTTAAACTTGTAGTGATGGACAAATCCGATCTGCCGGTAGTAAGAATGCCAAAGCCATATGCAGTGAACATGGATTTTTTCCTAATTTTTTTGCATGTTTATAATACAGGTTTACACAAGTTCTTGAATGTTTTGGTTAGCATGGTTGGTGGCAGTTTATGAAATCCATGAACAAGGAATCCCTCCATAAATTCCCTTCCATACTTTGGACATGGTATTCTCTTGCTATTCCCATGGTAGGCTTTTCACTAAACGATATTAGGGTACTGAGTTGAATCGAAGCCATGGCAAAGTGCATTTAGGCATAGTTAAATTTAATCAGTACTTTTTAAACAAATAACACATTTAACTTGTTAGTCAGACATAATACACAAATTGCATAATTTTTAATATTTTTGCAATGTATTCAATACTTCGGTTTTCAATTCTATTTTTGGTTAACCTACTCTACCAAATTATTTCATTATGGAAGCCTTTTAAAATTTAAGCATGGTTAAAGTAAGACAATACAGAAATTTTTTAAAGTGATTTGTTCTGTTTCTGCAATATATGGATGCTGCTATAATTTCAGTTTGCAATTCCAGTTTTGGTTAGCCTACAATACGATTACTCTTTAAAATAATATTAACATGATAGATATCATTTGGATGTGAATATTACTTGTGACAGTATTCACATTTTCTTGCATTGTCTGAGAAAAATTCAACAAGGTCGTGGAAAAATTTGAAAAGTCAGGTCAATTTCAGTTTTAAGAAGTCTTGAGAACTTTGTGTAAGGTGAATACAGACTTGGTATCATCTTGGCTTGAAAGAATATATTTCGGTTTTCAATTCTAGTTTTGGTCAACCTACTCTACAAATTAAGCATATTGAATTCATTCTCTGCTCAACCATTCAAAAATATTTGATGGAATGTTTTTTCTGAGAATTGCAGGTTTTCAAAGTTTAAATAAATTTAGGACTTAATTCCGTAACATTTTCTAAGTAGTACAAATCTAATAAATTGATGCATGTTATTTGTGTCGTCTTTGCTCGAGGCGAAAGTTTAGTGGGAAATTCATTTCCGCATTAACTGAACTAGAGAACATGCGCTTAGGCTCCTAGAAGTTGGGATAATTAAGTCCGATTCAATTAGAGTAAAAAAGAAATGGCCCATGGGTGTATAGGCACATTACTGCATTCGCTGACTCTCATTTGTCAGCGTCATTTAATTTAATGAGTGGTTCTTCGGAACATTATTAGCTTGGAGATGCAGTTGCGGGATGGATTAACAAAAATGTTTCAATGACGTTACATGCGGCATCAATTCCGACTACGTTACCTTAATTGTCTTATTATTTTGCTAATGAGCGAAGCAGTTTTATGATCTGGATCGTCGGATTAATTTTTGCGATATGCGATGTTTAACCATTCGCCTCTGTAGCAGTATTTATGTACCGTTGATGTCGATTGGCACCATTTCTATTATTAATTGCTTAATTATCCTTTAGATTAATTGGCGCTATTTTCTTGTAAAACTATGGGTAAAAATAAGGGAATAAGTCCAAACATGAAATTAAAAAAAAACTACCAAATTCCGCCAATGGTTGTCTTTAGTAAGCAGTTACAACGCTTCAAACGTCATATATGTATAATAACTGTTACATTTGGTTACTCAGGTATAGTCCCTATAGACACAATGAGAAAGTGGGCTTCTCTTAAAGTCTCGTATCCTGGCAGTGATTGCCTGGCGGTTAGGGGGCAGCTAAATCAGAAATTACATTACAGTACAACCTCCAAAGTTGATCACCTCCCTATGTGAACCACATTTTAACTGATCGGACAGACCACATTAACTCAATGGAAGGTGACCTCTACATGTTGACCACCAGCACCTCTGTATGTTGTATGTTGACCAATTGGACTATGA
>JAQGAF010004768.1:0-13546 GCA_034687865.1 Kryphioiulus occultus
ACACCCAGGCAGGAACAAACACACACAGAGACATACAGCCAGAGAGACACAAAAACTGACAACAGACTGACACACAGGCACAGCCACACACACAGAGACATACTGCCAGAGGGACAGACAGAGCAACACAGAAACACACGGACACAGACAGACAGACACACAGGCACAGACACACACAGACGGGCACAGACACCCAAACAGGCACAGACACACACACAGAGACATACATCCAGAGGGGCACACACATTCAAACAAAAATACACGAAAACCAGAAAACAGACAGACACCCAGACATGCAAGACACACACACAGAGACATTTAGCCAGAGGGACACACACATTCAAACAAAAAGACACAAAAACAGACAACAGACAGACACACAGGCACAGACATACAGACATGCAATACACACACAGAGACATACTGCCAGAGATACAGACAGAGCGAAACAGAAACACACAGAAACAGACAGACACTTAGGCACAGACGCCCAGACATGCACAGAAACACCCAGACAGGCCCAGACACTCCCAGACATGCACAGACACAACCAGACAGGAACAAACACCCAAAAACAGTCAACAGACTGACTCACACACAGAGACATACAGCCAGAGGGACAGTCAGAGCGACACAGAAACACACGGACACAGACAGACACACAGACAGGCACAGACACCCAAACAGTCACTGACACACACACAGAGACATACAGCCAGAGAGTCACAGAGCGACTCAGAATCACACAGACACACAGACAAGCACAGACTCACCCAAAAATGCACAGACACACACAGACAAGCACAGACTCACCTAAAATGCACAGACAAACCCAGGCATGCACAGAGAGACCCTGACGGGCACAAACACACACAGAGACATACAACCAGAGAGACACAAAAACAGTCAACAGGCTGACTCACACACATAGACATACAGCCAGAGGGACAGACAGAGCGGCACAGAAACACACGGACACAGACAGACAGACAGGCACAGACACACAAAGACAGGCACAGACACCAAAACAGGCACAAACACACACAGACACATACAACCAGAGAGACACAGAGCGACTCTGAATCACACAGACACACAGACAGACACAACCAGTCAGGCACAGACACACCCAGAAATGCACAGACCAACCCAGGCATGCACAGAGACACCCTGACGGGCACAAACACACACAGAGACATACAGACACAGAGACACTCATATTCAAACCAAAAGACACAAAAACAGACAACAGACAGACACACAGGCACAGACACCCAGACATGCAAGACACACAGAGACAGACTGCCAGAGATAGAGACAGAGTGATACAGAAACACACGGAAACAGACAGACACAGGCACAGACACGCAGACATGCACAGAAACACCCAGACAGGCCCAGACACTCCCAGACATGCACTGACACACCCAGACAGGAACAAACACACACAGAGACATACAGCCGGAGGGACAGACAGAGCAACACAGAAACACACGGACACAGACAGACAGACACACACAGACGGGCAACGACACCCAAACAGTCAAAGACACACACACACAGAGACATACAGCCAGAGAGACACAGAGCTGTTGTTATATGAGAAGGGAGACAGAGCTCGACCAATCTCCACAACCACAAATATCCAGAGCTTCTCTGCGCGATTAGGTAGAATTGGCGTTTAAGGGCCTATTTAAAATTTTCCCACATGAAATACCATGCACAAGACACTTTACTGCCCTTGGACTTAGGCCTAATCGTTATGCTACAACAGACTCTTGAGGTTCCGACACTCTCAAGCCCGTTTTCAAGAACGCTCCTCCAAGGTAACTGCCTCCCTATTCTGGGAGAGAATAGGGCCCTCGGAAAAAACTACAGTGGGACTCGCTCCCACTGGCTAAAGGAAGGGAATATGTAAACATGCTTACGTACCTGTTTCGTTTTTTCTTTCCAATGGAAATCAACTGGAAGCGTTCGAGTTTGTGCAACTTTGGGTCCTCAGGAAATTAGCTGAAAACGTTAATGGCTTTATGCCCATTTAGCAAAAACACTCAAAACGATATTTACCATTCACCAGGTTTCCCTTGGCGCATCAAAAGTTTAATACCAATAGTGATGCATTGCATCCACCATAACATACAAAAAGTTTGGTGGAAATTACTAGAAAACATTTCAAGAACATGTGCAATATTGGATTAAACGCTCTAAATCAATAATTGCAAATCAAAACTTACTATCTGCCACTTTCCCTTTGTCTTTGGCCACCACGCGTTTCTTACACACACAGCACGACGTCCGTCATGCTTGAATACAGGAAGAGAAGAGAGAGAATGTGGTGGGGGAAAATGGCAGCTCGAATTTTGGGGCTTCTTGTGTGGGGTTTCCTTTCCCCTATGCATGGGCACGTAGGAATACATTTGGGCATCGTCCCAGCGCCCCCAAGCGCCCAAGAAAAATATATATCTGGGCCTTCTCAAATCTGGCCAATGAGGGAATCGCTTCCCCTCTATTGGCTGAGCACTAGGGTGCGCGCCCCCAATTAGAAGGAAGCCAGTGCGTAAGCCCTTTGGGAGTGGACTGGGATCTAGGTCACGCCTATCTGGAGTTGAGACAAAGAGGTAAGCGCCAATACAGCAATTGCCTTTGCTGTGCGCGCTCTCCATTGGTCCTGCCAGCTGTCAATCAAACTAAAAACAGCTAATGGCAGGACCGCGCCTGTCAATTAATTAAACTTAGGCACAAAAACGCACTTTTCAGTGCCTGTAGGTGGCTGTGCGTAATAGCTACGCCAAACATGGAAACTACACGTTTCTACATGCATGTCTGCGTGCTTTCATCTGTAGACCTCTGGTGGTCCACGTCCATGGTGGCATTCCGCTCCAAAGGACTCGCACCCGACGAAAGTCTCAACTCCATGATGGCGCGCGCTCGTAAATGAAAAACCCAGGCTCAGGGGCAGCGATCTGGCTGCTTCAAATTTACACTTTAAGTAGATATACGCAATAGGGGATGCATGTTAAAGACGAAAAAGTAAAGTTCATTTTCCTTCCTGTCTTAGATGCTGGCGAACGCCGACTTACATCTAAGTCAGCTCGAAACGACACTATCCACCATATAAATCTTCCCACAAAACTTTTCACAATTAACAAGTTCATGGTTTCAGGGTTAAAATTATGAACAATTCTATAATATTCTTTGAAACCATTAAAGGTTATAATAATGAATGAGCCACATTCACAAACTGTGCAATATGTTTTAGGTGTCAACATTGTTTTGCTGAGAAGTTATAATGCAAATTTGTGAAAACCATAAGCCCTTATAAAGCCAAATTTAACTTTACAGAGGGTCTGCACAAGGTAGATAAGTCATTGAATTCATGGCCAGATCACCCTCAAAACAGGACTCAAACTCATCACAGACCAATATATATATTCCTGTTCGAGGTGGTCCTGACTTTTATCGGTCACGGATGGGGCTCGAATGTCGGGAACAGTAGAGAGCGTCCGTGCTAGCCCAGAGCTTTGCCATGGGTTTGAAGTGGTGCTTGGTTCTACCCCGGTGGTTGGGCTTACAGATTCCCTCTACCAGCTTGGAATTACATGGTAGGTGGATTCCTTCACAGATGCCCATGCTCAGTTCGTCTCCTCATCCGAGATCTGCCGGTTTTCCCCTTCTGAACTGCGAACAAGTTTGTTTGATAGACAATCTTCTCCCTAATCTTTGAATCCAATATGACTAAAAAGTAATGTCATTGATTTACATTGATTGAAAGATGCTTCAACAGGCCCTAAAATGCATTACAAAGAATTTCATGTTATTATGCTTGCTTGAAAATAGATATCGATAACACGTCAGTTTATTATTTACACACCAACAGTTTTAGTGAAATCAGCTTGAATTGTTTGACTTTCACGCTTTTTCCACTGTCTTCTGGCATCTGTTTCACTTACAGTGGCACATGGTTTTCACTTGAATCACATATATTGATATCTTCTAATTCTGCAATATCTACAAACAATATTAGTCAGTATGTATATACCTTTAATGTTCTAGCGGCAATGTCATGTTTATCAAACCCAGAATTTATGTTGGGTAATTGACAATGTCATCTGGGTTGATTAGAGACCCTCCTCCTTTGGCCAATGCATCCAATACTGCACTTGGATCTTCATCTTCATCAGAAGATTCGTCAGTATCACTTCCCATATTATCAGGCAATGCATGGAAATAATCGTATGCCTCTTCCAAAGTTAGTTTGCTTTTGTTTTGACATTTCTGTTATCAAAATTTAAAATCTGCAATTCTTCAATAGTAATCTATGAAAGGAAAATAATGCATGCTAAAAGCCTGGTGGTGCTTCTAAGTCCATCCAGAAATTTCGCTCAAAAAAGAAAAATATTATAGAATTTGACATTGTTAAAATTGATTTATTTACCTTACACCTTCTAAAAGAATTGCCAAAAAAACTGCAAAGGCTTCTTGATATAATGACTCAGTTTGCAAGAGAAATTGTCAATGGCAGCAAGCACATGGTGAAGTGAAAATCTAACTTTGGCTCAATGGATGAAAGTCCACTGGCAAAAGTGCCATAGCAAAGCAGCATGGAGCTTCCAGGTAAGTGGTACTGAGATGTCCCAATAGGCATTCACTCACTGAAAGTGTAAAGCCTAACTTGAGATAATTTTCAAGTGGTACTATAAAGTACCGTCAGGCCTGAAAGAGTTAAATCAGAGTTACCCCTAGTTTTTCCCTTGGTGCATCCAACCACACACAAGAAAGATTTTGGAGGAAATAATGAAAAACATTTGATATGAATTGATATATCACAAAACAACTTACAGCTCGCCATTTTCCTGTGTCTATCTTTGCAACGTGTAGAACACACTGCCCGACATCCATCAGGTACAGGAACAGGAGAGAGAGTGACTGCAGGATGTGGGGAAAATGGCGAGTAGTATGGTGCGCCTATACAGATGACGCCATCATCGCCCGCCCCCTGGTCGTTTCGACCATGCCCTCTAATTGCATAGAATGTTCTGGATTGCCGTCATTTTGGAGGAAGTGCCACCATCTCGGCGGAAGTTAGGCCATTTTGATAAACGTGGGCATGACATTTCAAATTAGTGTGCCGCCATTTTGAATTTTCAAAATTGGCGGGCCTTTTCATGGGCTGGTCCACTCGGGCATCTGGGTCAGTTGAAAGTATAGCATTAAAAGGTGGTCTGATACTTAGCCAAGCATGAGGGGGGGTTATTGTGTACCAACGTACTGGGTGCGTAATTAGGTTTAAAAAACAAGCCTAATTACCTATACACCACATGGTCATAATTGTTAATGTTATGAGTGGCATGTGGGAAATACCTTTGGCACACTGCCAAAGTAAACTTTTATTTAATGTGCGTATGGAAAGCAATTAAGCCTTGTTCGCACAGGCTCCTAAATGCTCACTTAGCTAAGAGAGTCACCTAAAAGTCAGTTAGGAGAGTTGCATTCGCACCATTCTCCTAACTTCAGAAACTAGCTAAAGCGCCGTATGGTAAATGACATCGTCTGCTACATAATTCCACCAGCTTGCAATTTCTGCTAGATTAATACGATGACTCCAGCAGAATACAGATTTTGGTTTATGTTATGCTACATTGAACTTGCTAATACAATAATTGTGTGCCTTCAAAATGCTATGCATATAATAAATGTCCGCATTCAACTGCTACGTAGAAGACAGCAGGCACTACAACTTTTGCAGGGTACTTTAGAACAAAGGTGAGCACATGCATGTAATGATATTAAATTACAATTGCAGTTAACATGTAAGTTACATATGATAATATTACAATTACATGTTAATTATAGAACTCCACTTAATGAAAACCATTTATGGATCAAAGCCCACCAGACAGCCTGGTATGATTTTGTACTGCCCAACCTGAGTGCTCAAGATTTCATCTCTTTTTTCCGCGTGGATCGTACCTTATTCAAGGATATCGTTGATATGTTATCTGGGCATATGCAAAAGCAAGACACAGTCATGAGACCAGCTATTCCATGTGAGAAACGTGTAGCCATCGGAATGTACACTTTGTCATCATGTGGTGAATACAAAGGAATTGCTGCACTGTTTGGTGTGGGCAAAACAACAGTACATGAATGTTTTCATGACTTCATTGCTGCTGTTAATAATGTGATTGTACTACAGTACATTAAATGGCCTTCCACCGAAGAAGAACTACAGGCAAAAGCAGTTGAATTTGAAAGATTGTGGCAATTTCCTATGGTAGTTGCTGCAGTTGATGGGTGTCATTTCCCTGTAAGTCCACCTAGTGATGATGCCACAGACTATTACAACTACAAAGGTGATTTCAGCAATTATTATTGGATACTACTTGAATGGTTTTATTTAGTAAAATAATTAAATAGATGCAATTATTTATAGGCTGGTATTCGATTTCATCTGTAGCATTTTGCGATGCGAGAGGATTAATTTTGTATGCCCGAAGTGGTTATCCTGGAAAGGCTGCAGATTCTGCAATTTTAAAGGGCTCGCCGATTTACGAAATGATCACAAATGGGACACTTTTGCCAGAAAGCACTGTATCTATTCAAAATGTTTCTATTCCTTATCTAATAATAGGTGACAGTGGATTTGCCCTTGAAAACTGGCTCATGAAGCCATTTACTCATCATGCAATTCTGACAGTCAGTCAAACTAACTTCAATAAAAGGCTGAGTCGTGCAAGGCGTGTCATTGAAAATGCATTTGGTAGGATTAAAGGTCGATGGAGGCGGACGCTTAAAAGAATGGAAGTTAAGATTGATGCTGTAACAACCATTATACATGCAGCTATGGGTCTACACAATCTTTGTGAAATGTATGGGGTACAGTACAATCCAGAATGGAATGATGAAATTGTGCATTTGCCAGAACACATCTTTGATCAGCCACAATATGTTGTCCATGACAATGCAATTGATGCAGAAGAGCCTGTAACCATACGAAATGCAATTATGACTGAATTTATGAATGGACCACAACCATGGGATAATTAAATAGATGTTCATTTCAAATTTTGTCTTTTATTGTAAACTACAAATATTTCCTACAACATATCCAGAGAGCTATTGCTGTTAGATGACATGTTCGGTGTTGAAGCCGCTGTTTGACACAACCAAAATGGATATTGCGGAGGTGGCATACTGGTATTCATCAGCGCCTGCGTGGCCTGTGTGAGCGTAGTACACATTGAGGTCATCACCTGAAACATGCTGAGTTGAGCATCTAATTGCCTTCTGATTAGCTCATTGTCTTCCTCCCTCGTTTGCTTTAGGAAATCCAGCATTTCATGTTGAATGGAACTAGTAGAAGCTGCCTTTCTTTTTCTGGACTGGGAATTTCTTGAATTACTGGAGGCATGCTTGGCCTTCGCCACCATCGGTGATTCTAAACTGCTTGATGTAGCTGTTTTAAAATTAATATCCACAGGTTTTCGTTATGTCAAAATGTGTATCTTCGCCAATATCAAATACGACCTTAACTCTTACATCCAATATCTAGGTCCTCTGAATGGATACTGTCATTCAATGTTGGAGCGCTATTTACTGTTGGGGCCATTCGAAGAAACCCACTGTCATCAACATGTAATGAAATGCCAGTGCTATCATTTGAATCTATAAATTAATAATGGAGCAGACATTAACTTATGCTAAGAAACCAGCAACAATCTCTTTATTTCAGTAGTTACAAACCAGCAGTAGGAATTCCTATTTGGCTTATACTGGCATTCCCTTCATTGTAATAGGGACTTGCACTCAATATTTTGTGTACTTCTGCATAAAAGATCCACTTGCAAGTCCCTGATCCAGTGGGTCCAGGCTTTTTCTTCTGATATTCTTGTTTAAGCCAGTCAATCTTCTTCTGCACTTGGATGTGGTCACGCTCATACCCAAGTTGGGCCAAGCTTCTGCAGATGCTCTCATATATTGGCTTTCTAACACACATGGAATGTAACTGAACGTACTTATCACTCCACAAGTTTATTAGCTCAAATACCTCTCCCCTGGTCCAATTATCTGACCGTTTTTTCTCTTCATTCTTCTTCCTTTTAACCTTTTTTACTTGCTCTTGCTCCATTGCTATAGTGATTTTTACAGGCACAAAATGTAGAACAACTGACTTGGGAACCAGTATGACCATATTCGTAGGGATAAAAGCTGATATTATTGCAACTACCGGACTGCGTAGTCTGGCATCACAGTCACTTAGGAGTCTCCTAATAGTTAGGAGTCTCCTAACTTCACTCTCCTAGCTAAGAGAATTTTTATTAGGAGAGCTGCATTCGCACGTCCACTTAGGTGACTCTCTCCTAACTTTTTCAGACTTAGGAGACACTTAGGAGCCTGTGCGAACAAGGCTTTAGAGAGTTTGCACTCCACGTTAAACCTGGACGTGCACGTGGGTTTCAGCAAGATGGCGGCACCTATGTCGTCATGTCCGCCCAAGGGAGAGGGGGCAGTGCACGTTAGCGACGTGTGGAACATGAGCACCACCCAATGACGTTCATGAAAACTACATTCCCACGTGTTTTTGTCAATTTGCAAAGTGGAAGTGAAGCTTCTCGTGTCGCGTGGTCAATCTAAACGCTCAATGTAGGGGGTGGGCTTAGGGACACGCACCAAATGTAATTAGCTGTCTGTACACACAGACACAAAAGTCATGCATTTATAAACATTAGAAAATAGGGTTATACGAAAACATGCAGAGAAATTGAAATAGGTTTAAATATAGGGAAAAAACATGAAAAATAACACAAACATACATACACACACATAGAAAAAACATGAAAAAAGAAGCAAAAAAGTGAAACAAAGGAATGTATAACTTACCTTGGGCAGCATGGGAGCCACCTCCCTAGTATGGGATATATTATAAGACCTGCCCCTGTGCACTCTTTTACCCTATTATGAAGGGTTTTGTCAACTTGGCAACCGGGAAAGAATTTTCTAGAAGAAAACTCATTTTTTACTGGTTTGGGTATGTCCTTTGTTTGAGCCACTTTCTGGCATTATAAAAGGGCATGATTTTTGCTGTAATAGCACAAGTCAGTTTTCCGAGTGTTACAACAGTGACATCCTTATGACATTACAGACTGCAGTTTTCCAGGATGATTGAAAATTTTAATTGAAAATTTAAATAAAATGAAATAAAACGAAAAATATACTTGAAATAAAAAGAAAAGTTACATAAAATAAAAAGTAGCAAAAATACAATCAAATTTCTTACATTTATTTATTGTGCACTTGAAGCACAACAACAACAACAACAAATATTGTATATCACCACTCCATCGTCGACCAGCTCGTTCCACCTCTTCGAGGAAAACAGTTGCCCGTCGCATTCTGACGATGAATGCCACCACATCATCGTGGTAAAACTCGATATCACCAAAATGTCCATAATTTATATCATCATAAGGGGGAGGCACATATGCATCATTTGCATAATATGCGTCATATGCTGCATATTCGTCAGCATCATCACCATCGGCAATGACATCATCAATAACAATGAGGGCATCATTATTAGCATAGTCCTCTGTAGCAACGTAGGTATTATCATCAGTGTTGTCGACATCGTCACCAGTAACAATGATGGTATCAGCATCAGCATAGTCAGCAGTAGCAGAATGGGTAGCATCATCATCGTCGTCATCTGCTGCAAGGTCAATTAATATAATATTCTTTTTGACCGGAACATTCCCTGAATAATCTATCAGAACAGTGCTCTCACTGTCATCAGTGTCTAATTCTGCATAAGAAGACGCCCGCTTCATTGTTATTGTTTACTGAAACAAAATTGGTGATGAAAGTAGTGATCATTGTTTCATTGAAATCGCAGTATTTTGGGTCTGTGTACGATTTTGTCCAATGCTTAAGAGACTTGCGCAAGATTCTAATATTGACTATAGCCAAGAAAAAAGATTAAAGATTAAAGATTCGATAAGGGTGTCATGAAATAACTGAGTGAAACATAACTTACCACGTTCTACTTGACTTGTATTTACTTGAATGTCGAGTTTATCGCAATCATCAGGTTTGATGTCCTCTTTAGACCTAATTAAGCTTGAAGGCGCTTTATTTGATCTCTTGAACTTAAAATGTTTATCCAAAAACTGCCGCGGATTATTTTTTAAGCTTATTAAAACATCAAATATATGCTGCGATTTCACCATTGTTTTTATCTTCTTCTCTTCCGACAACAGAAGACTAGCACCTGTGATCCTCAGTTCATTTTGGATTGCCTGGAATAAGGCCTTAGATTTTGGAGTTAAAGTCGGAGTAACCACATCCATCAGAACTTTATCAGACCAATCGTAAAGGAATTGATTGATGGGGGAAAAAGGTGTGAAGTGGGGGGTGGAGAGAGAGGGTGACTGGCCTCTGGTTATGGCAACAGGATGTCCTGGGGAGATCCTGTTGCCAAGAGATTGACTTTCCACTTTTAGGTTGGGTTTATAGCAAACCCAAATTGTAATGTGTTCAATTATAATATTTTGATCATCACAAAACCCCCCAAAATTTTAGCGTTGGTGCATGCCAGAGCGAAAATTTTCCCCTCAAAATGAAGATACATGTTGTCAGGAAAGAAGAAAAGAGAACACTTACGATTGGAGTCGTGGTACACGGAATAAACATGAAAAACAGGACATTTTTCTAAGGGGGCGAGCAGCCGACAAAAACATGCTATGGAGCGCTCAAGCCTCCCCAATCGTCGGACGCTTATTTGTATCGGCGGGGACGGCGCGCCATGCGGCGCTGGTACCCTCGCTGATTATTGTTCGCAGACGACGTGCGCACCTGTCCAGGACGTTGAAACGAAGGACAGGTGTCGGCCTCATCGAATTCTTCTCTTACATCCCTGGCAGGATAGATGAGCCGTTGTTCGGGAGCCCCATGGCGACGTCCACTGTGGGAACAGTGACGGTGGCAGGCCCACGTGGGACGCGATGGTACTTTCCGGGCGGTGCCGTTTCCGAACGGCGGGAGATATCGAGCCGCGGACGGCGGTGGAGAGTAGAGGAGTCCGTGCTCTTTCCAAAGAGCGGTAGCATTAGTCCGTGGCCCTGGTGGTTCGGGCGCGGCGTCAGGTTCCGTGAGACCGGTCCAGTGGTAAGGTTGTCTCCACCCATTCGGGGTGGAGAAAGCTCGCAAATAGCGAGCGCTCTCTTTAGTTCAGTGGCCTGCTACGAATAACAGACCACCTATCCACCGGGGCCACGGGGAGGCAGAGAGCGTGTCTGATATTTTTTTTGCGGTCAATAGCACACCAGAACCACTGTAGACAAGGAGTCTTTCGACTGAGCTATGATCACATACAGGGTTTATGTAACACTCAGAAAGCTCGAAATATCGAAAACGCTGGTGCACCGGAGGTATCAGACACCCCGGCAGAAAAAATACAATCAAATTTCTTACATTTATTTAATGTGCACTAGAAGCACAACAACAACAACAACAAATATTGTATATCGCCACTCCATCGTCGAGCAGCTCGTTCCACCTCTTCGAGGAAAACAGTTGCCCGTCGCATTCTGACGATGAATGCCACCACATCATCGCGGTAAAACTCGATATCGCAGTAGCAGAATGGGTAGCAGCATCATCATCGTCATCATCCGCTGTAAGGTCAATAAGTATAATATTCTTTTTGACTGGAACACCCCCTGAATAATCCATCAGAACAGTGCTCTCGCTGTCATCAGTGTCTAATTCTGCATAAGAAGACGCCCGCTTCATTGTTATTGTTTACTGAAACATTAAATTTTCTAGAAGAAAACTCATTTTTTACTGGTTTGGGTATGTCCTTTGTTTAAGCCACTGTAAGTCAGTTTTCGGAGTGTTACGACAGTGACATCCTTATGACATTACAGGCAAGCGCTGATGACGTCATCCCGTGACCCTAGGGTAATAAAAGGGTGCGAGATGAACAACATCAATTGGACACACCGAAGATGCCGATTTTTTTGAGGGCCATCTCGGGTTACAGCTCGGCGTTTATTTATGTTGCCGAGTTCACGCATGTCGATGGAGGGTATAGGCTGGTGCATGACAGGCGGCGGGGGCGAGAGCGGGCAGGCTGGGCCTTGGCAGCAGGCTGTAGCTGGGGTGGGCAGCCACTGGCATCCAGACGGGCCTGGAGCAGGGTGTTGTGTACGATTGCCTCCGTGGCAATCGTGACGATCTGGTCCAGGGAGAGGCGGACTGAGGTCTGTTCCTCCTTGGTGAAGCGGACCTTGCCTCCCGTGCCCTCGGTCGTGGTGGCCGTTCGCGCCCGGGCAACCCAAGCAGTGAGCTGCGCCAGGGTGCGTAAGGGTTCCCATGCACAGAGGTTGCGGTCCACCTCCGTCTGGACGGTAGCGATAATGGCTGCATCAGTAGTGTAGGCTGCAGGTGTAGGAGGTTCGACGAGGTTGGAAGGGGCATCCAAGTGGATGGTTTGACCGAGGTCCAGCCTTGCTTCCGTGGGTGCCTGAGGTTGGCTGGCATCGCGCGCACCGGTGAAGGGGTCGATGGCGACCCTGGCAATGGAGGGGATGGGCATGGGATCGCCAGCCAGTGCTGGGACAGGAACCAGCTTTGGCTGGGGAAGTGGGGATACATCTTCTTCATGGGAGTCGTCCTCGTCTGATGGGTGAGAGCAGGCCAGTTTTGGGGTCCGTCGCTTGAGGTCCTGGGCATCGCGGTGGAGCTTGTCTTCACGCCTGATGGCATCGATCAGCGCCTGCTTGTTGCTGACGAGGTGCTGCTTGAAGGCGGCTCGGAGTGTAGCCAGGGAGTGGGTGCCAAAAAGCCCCGGGGCCGAGGTAACCTCGTCCTCCAGGGCACACTCGGCTGCGTCGAGCCAGTTCGACACATGGCTCTTGTAGCGCGAGATGCTGCAGGCGCCCGCACTACGGGGAGGCTTTTTGCTGAGCCACCTCTGGCGCAGGGCTGCGTGGGGTGCCGAGGCCATATTGTCCTCGAGGCCCTCCCGGGAGATCCGCGGGGCCTGAGAGGCAGGCTGGTCATCGTCAAAGTCAGAGTCACTGTCCGAGGCGTCCGTAGTTGCCTTGGGCATGGCGGCTACAGGTGCAGCTGGTCGGGCAGCTAGGCGGCCAAGAGGAGTGGGGACCTGGGCAAATCCGTGCCCGAGAAGCAGTGGGGGAGGCACGGGGAGGCGAGTGGCGAGGACGGCGAGCAGCTGGCAGGGCAGTGCGGGACAGCTAAGTCTAGCCTGCGTGCGAGGGAGGCGATGGTAGTCATAGTCCCGGCAGAGTGGTCCAGGGCGTGCAGCGTGGACGTTGGCTGCTGGGTAGGCCTAGTTAGGCCTAGTGAGCACGCGGTGGTAGGCTTAACCGTAAGCCTAGCAGGCCCACGTGGGACGCGATGGTACTTTCCGGGCGGTGCCGTTTCCGAACGGCGGGAGATATCGAGCCGCCGACGGCGGTGGAGAGTAGAGGAGTCCGTGCTCTTTCCAAAGAGCGGTAGCATTAGTCCGTGGCCCTGGTGGTTC
>JAQGAF010004769.1:0-13538 GCA_034687865.1 Kryphioiulus occultus
TCATGGAAAAGTCGTGGAATTTACATCAGGGTCATGGAAAAGTCATGTAATTTACATCAGGGTCATGGAAAAGTCATTAAAATTACATCACGTTCATGGAATTTTTGCTTTTGATTGATTCATAAAATAAAAATTATGGTTAAAATTCATCAATTGTTATCCAGTTTTGCAAAAAAGAATTCGCCTACGCCGTTTTTTGACCGATATTCATGTTAACACTTTGGTAGAAAAATTTGTTGAAGCCATGAAAACGTCATGAAAAAGTCATGGAATTTACAATACCAAGCCCAGTAGACGCCCTGTAAATGCACATGAAATTCATCAGAAAATTTTGCCAGTGTATGGTGACAAGTTCATGTCTGTCCAAAACAAAGATTATGCGCAAAAAGTTCAACAATGAAAATTGTGTTATTGCAAAATGTTTTGAACAAACATGAACTTGTTGCCATGCACTAGAAAAACTTTTTCTACTGAATTTCATGTGCGCGTATAACTGAGTTATTGAGCGCTGTTCCAATATTTAATTATAAAATAAACAACAAGACTTTTTGATGCTCCCTCGATGTACGTCGATGACAGTTTCATAAAAACATCTTCATTTTTATTTTTCAAAATTGTCGAAAATGTGTACAAGGAATGGGATTTGTGCAGAATTCGTGGTGGTTGCAGAATTTCATAAGTACAGAGTACATGCATATACCAAAGAAAAATGATATAATCTTGGTAATAAATGTACATGTATTTTCATTATTCTGTAGTTCAATCCGTCATTTAATGTAGTTCTATATTTTGTAAATTTTATACTCAGATCTGCAAGTATCAAAATGATCTTATTGGATCTTGACGAGACCATGCATATGACATAACCTTTGGACAATGCCAAATCTAAAGTCTGTGTAATCAGATTCAGTTCCTCCATTGCTGAATTTTTGATCACATTAATGATTCATAATGATTCACAAGCCGAAGTTTGGAATGATTCAAAATGTAAGCTGATGGTTATGAAAGCGCATTTCGGTATCATGAGCGCTTAGAAATTCCTTTCTGATCAGTGGTGAATTTTTTTGGTCAATTTGTGTATATTCCAAGATGGCTGCCAGAACAGCAACTTTGTTCGACCTCTGATCAAAACAATATAAAACTTGGTGGGTTCAACTGTCTATCCTTATTTACATTTCAGATTTCCGGAAAATCTAACATTTGATTGGTTTGTTTGGGATGGAATTACCCATGACTAATCCATTTGACCTTACTATTTCTTATGAGATTAAGGACTTTGACTTGTTAAACTGAAAAGCCTCATTTTTTCTAGTATCGTGCTCACATACTCAGTTTTGCAATGTTTTCATTCGTTACTTTAATTTTTCTTTTTCACCATGACCGCAAACATATCGAATTGAGCAGAATTTTATCAAAATTGGCGAATTTGGTCACAAAAGCACTGTACATTTAAAAAAAACGCTGTAGGTGAAATTTGTTGCAAAACATAATGGCAAATGATGTACAGTATGTTAAACCACATTTTTATTTTCAAAAAATTGATGACTTCCTCCTGAGGTGTTGACAGCACACCAGAGTTCCTACTGTTTGGAAAGTCAGGAAATCAGAGAATGTCAGGTACTAGTAAATGAAAAGGTGTTATGTAATGTCAAGGAATTCGTAATAATTCGTGAAAATGTTAGGGAATGTCAGGGAAATTGAGATATAAGTTTGCATCAGCCAACTAATTAGTCGCCATCTAGCTTTAATTAAAAACATGTGGGTTAAAATCCATCATTGTTATGTAAATGTCAGGGAAATAACTGAAAAGGTGTCAGGGAGGGGTCAAATCATTGACCAAACGAATTTCAAATTAAGCGAAATTAAAAAAACCTAAATCAGAATCGATGGCTTTTAGTCCACATTTTTATCAAAGCATACATGTATATGGGGACGTTCAAACATTGTCATCACATTTCGTGATGAAAAATTAAAAACTGGATTAAAAATTTTACACACATGTATTAATCCAATGTTTTTTTATAACAGCATGCATTGTTGACATCATACTGGCTAAACCCCATGAATAAGATGATGACATATACACGTACTAGCTACAATATGTTGCAGTTAATGGAAAGTTTCCTGTATTGAGCTCCATTAATTTCAATAAGTTGAACACAGGCGAAGGACGAAACCTTTTTCACTTCTGCCAATGTAAATATCGAAAGATTTTATTCAGTTATAGTGCATGTTACGTTTTAAATGCCACGATTTCGAGAACATCCTATCATGTAGGGATGTTTCGTCACATTTTCAGCAGGATAACTGATAGGACGCCCACTTGATCCCACAGCATAAATAGAGACGCCTTATGCACCAAGAGCTGACTTTGCAGTTCAGTTAACAAACTCATCCTGGGTAAAACCCTGATTCAGGTTGTGCACTTTTAAGTTTCCTCATAATTAAACAAGTTTTTCAGCTAGTTTTTCCGCTACATTTTCTGGTTGACCCTGCCGCGCTTATGACGCTTCCAAGATGGCGGATTGCTTCGGTTCCGTGATTTTGGAGCTGCGTTCCAAAGTCGGTTTTGGCAGGTGTTTGTTTACGATAATTATCTTTCTTGTTGTCATCTTGGCAGATTCGAAGCTCGACGCACGTATTATCAAAAAAGTAAGTGCTTTCTGTCTCGTTACCGGGTAAACTGATAAAGGAAAAGTTGATCAAGTTGATCGGTAAACTATAAAGTTCCACCATATGAGGGACGCTCATAAATTTCGGAACCTGTCGATTGCGATTTCATAAGCAAATTACATGTAGTCAATATCATGGTTACTATCAATCTGGAAAACTCAGGGAATTTTTAGCTGAAACCTGGAACTTTTCAGTATCAAAATTGTATTTTGTGTTTTCCGTTAGGCAGAGCTCCTAAATTAATCTCATGTTATGTATTAGGCCTATTGGTGATTTAATTTTTAAAAAAAAATTGCCGTCAATGTTGCCTTTGTTATTAAAATTTCTGGAAAAAGTTTTCGATGTATTTCACCTAAAACCCGTTATTTCTGGAAGTTTCAAAATGGTCAGAACTTCCAACTTCATTATTGGTGATCTTTTTTATATTAAAAATCCCTGAAAACTTTCTTTCATTATTATTATTAATATTTCAAAAAAATCCATTTTTTACATTATTTCTGGTAGAGAATTTCAAATAAATGTCTGTAGAATCCATAATTGGGATATGTTTGTTTGGTAAAATTGATTAAAACCAAGCATTTGTGTATGGTGTTTCTTGTTATTATTACTAAATATTGCTTGTAATAAAATTGTGGCTCAGGGAACGTAGTTTTCAGAAATTAGTAGTCACCATGGTAATAATTGGGAGTTGCGTGAAAGTAATTATAGGTTTTCGTCATATGGATATAGATTATGTGTAGGCCTATCAGACTTTAAAATGTTAAACTACTTGTATCACTCAGTCTTATGGTTTTTGACTACAATGTGATACTAAGCAACTTATATTAGAAATATTTTTCAAATTCTTCGACCGGGATGGCCTTATATAGCGACAATTCTAACAGTAAAAATGACCAGTTGTAATTAAAATTGGTGAATTTACCATCAAACGTTTATGGCAATTTAGTTATAACCACAGTTAGTGGTAATCACCGAATATTAGTTTGCTATACCAGAATATCATCATTTTGTCAATTTACAATCACAGTTACACAATTTTCCGTCGTTTCTGTCCATACTAAATTAGAAATTCTAATGGACGATCTAGATGTGCACTTGACTGTTCATAAATTACAACATGCTACATGTAGCTATGGTTGAGTGCTACAGTGTAACTTCACCCCCATTGATTATTTCGAAAATGTGGTTTTGAAACTTTGCACTTTGGTTTATTGCCTAAGTAGGCAGGTCATTCAGAGAGAGATTTTCACCAGAACAATTTAGGAAAAATTCAGGAAAATTTATTTGTGCAACATCATCAAATGAATGTCACTAGTCACTGCAGGAGCGTACTGGTGGTAATTGAAGTGTAAAACTAACAGGTGTATTTGTGAGCGTGTTATTTATAATTAAAAAATGTATTTATGTCATTTTCATTTAATTGTCAGGAATTCAAGAGGAATTCAAATGCCGATTCCCCTCAAACAGATTTAACACTTCCATGTGACAAAGGTAAAACAGGATTTTTTTTGGCTTCATAATATTATATCACGTAATAACATTTTGTTCAACCAATAGGCCTATACATGTACATGTACATGACCTGAGATGGCACGATTATCCAAAAAATGAAGCAATTCAAAAGAAAAATGCAAATTTTGGTTATCGTTTTCAATATTTAATTCACTACTAGTGATTCAAACATTATATTTGGTAGTTACCGCATCCTATATCTTATTGTGATTTGATAATTCTTCGTTTGGTTCTGAGAAACCAACCAGGAACCTACATGTACATGTAAGCTCTAATGTATACAGATACAGAGTCCTTCATAATAGTTAGCAATTAGACAAAGGAAATAATTCAGCTTTCGCACGTAGGGTCATTGCCTAACTGTAATGACATTGTCACTTTCTTTATATTTAAAATATTATTGTATTTGGTACTGATTCTCGATGTATCATGGTGTTTTAATTGTTCACTAAATGAAAACTGGCATAATTGCTAATTGATAATAGCTACACTATTCCCTTTATAAACATTCAAATACTAGAAAAAAGTCCTTGGGTAACTATAGTGTAAAATTTAACCATAAATTAATAATTTAATTTGCACTTATGCTAAATTTGAATAAATGCAAAATAAATTTATTGCAATTTTTATATAGGACTAATAAATAGTTGTTTGCCAAACTTTGAAATTTGCAATTTATACTACTGAAAGTAGTGCCTTTGGTTATTGTACATTTGTAAATACAGTTTGCTACGTGCCAAACAGCTTTCTGAGATTTTTTTATCCCACGAGAATCACTATTGAATATTTCCGTTCAGATGTTGAACTTTATCCTATGAATTTTCTTTTATCTGTAGATCCTGTAGTAGGCATTCCAATAGACTTACAAGTGTCTCCAAACAAGTAAGAGTGCTACTTCCAAAACTATGCTCAGTTTTCATTTGATTGTTAAACGATAGTAGACATACAAGGTAAGTATACAGTAAATGTTTTATAATTTGTAATAATTACTATTCTAGGATCAACGTAGCTTTGACTTACAACGAAATCGACTTCCCGTATCGTCCATTTGAATTGATATTATTCGAAGGCAACAGCCATCTTAACTGCGAAGTTGTTACTTGTGTACGGCGCGTTGGTACAAGCCGTAAAGTAAGTTGCATTCAGTTACGCCTTGAAGTTTCAGTCCACTTTATTTATAATATTCACGCAAAATTGTTTCCCCCAATAAACAACTGTTTCGTATGCATGTGTTACTGAATTTTAAAGGAATTTTAAGTTACTCGGTATTTTTCAATTCGTTTTGAAATGTGTTTTGGAGCTCCTTTAGAAATTATACATTACAAGAACATTGCTATAATAAGTCATTTCCTACGACAGTGTCGGCCTTAATTAGTTCCAAATAATGTAAATCCCATTTCATAAGACAGTTTTGTTTTTCAGATTTTCGGTAAATCGTACATATATGAAAACTTGACCGCAGGTTATTATTGTGCCCGGGTAAGTTTCTTAGAAATCCTATACAGTTTTCTAATTTATTGTAATAATCAACAAACTGAAGATTTCAGTGGTAAAAATTCAAACAAGCTAACAATTCTCAATATTTACAATATTAAAAATCCGATATGTAATCAATTGATGTATAGTAAATAACAGATCGGAAATAGCGTCAATGAAGGCAAAAATAAGTTCCCCATTGATGATGACAAATGATAAGTAGGATATTGTTTTCGTTTAGCTGAAGTATAAAACATGTCTTTACATGTCCAGGACAGAGCATGTAAGAGGTAAGCCTTCCAGGACAAACTGGACTTTGCCAATAAATGAATAATGTTATGTAAATAGCAAAGACTTGGTTTTGAACTATTTCAAGATCCTTATAACAACACGAACACTGAAGTATCGGGCAGTACAACCAGTGAGCCACAGGAGTGGGTCTATTTCGTTTTGGGAGCCAGTGTTTCCTTTATTGCGATCGTCGCTGTTATTGTATTAAGGATCTGCAAGCCGCCAAAACAACCAGGTTAATTACTTGCCAATTATTCATCAGCTGCCCGAATCATCCTCATTTACTAAGCATTAATTTGTCCTTTGCAGGGTTTAAACCTATTGCTAAATTTGCCACAAAACCGTTGTATGAAGGTAGGTTTGACGGATTTGCTCATTTATTATAAACATGGTGAGTATCAACCTGGAAAACCAGAAAACCTCAGGGAGTTTTATATTCAACCTGGAAAACTTAAGGAATTTTGAATTGAAACCTGGAAATTTTCAGTATCAAAATTGTATTTTGTGTTTTATTGTTATGTTATAATTCTGAGAAATCAACACAAAAATGATTTGCCTGATATTTTCAATTCTACCAATCCCCTAAAATACAGTGCTTGAGTTTTTTTTAAATTTTACCTGCAAAGGTTCTGAATTCATCTTCATGCATTATTGTCGATTTAGTTTAAAAAATATTAAAATTGCGGTCAGTGCTGCCTTAGTTATTAATACTTCTGAAAAACATTTTGAGAGATTACACCTAAAACCGTTATGTCTGATATTTTTTTTTATTAAATTTTCGTCGTTAGAGTTGATTTCTGTCAATATTAATATGTGTGATATTTCAAGATGGTGCAAAACTGCATTATTGGTGACCTAAATTTAATTTTTTTTTTTAAATCCCTCAAAGATTTCTTTCATTATTATTGTTTACAAACAAACAAAAAACATTTCAAGAAAAATATACCTAAAATCTTTTACTTCTAGTAGACATTTTTAAGCAAATGTCGGTAAAAGCCATCATTGGGATAGGTTTGTTTGGTAATGTTGACTGAAAACATACCATTTGAGCTGAGCGTCACTTTCTGATTATCACAAAATATTGTTGTTAGCACACATTTAATCATTAAAATATGTTTTTGAACCTGAAAAATTAGAATATGACGCTGGAAAACCTGGAATGCTCAGGGAATTTCGTTTTCCGAAATTAGTAGTCGCCATGTTATAATCTCATCTTTTTATAACATCCAATTTCACTTTTCCAGCCATCAAAACCGGCACTCCAGTGCCTGTATTTCTGCTGTACAACTACGATTGCAGCCATCACCTAAAAGTCGTAATGAAATTGGCGGAATTTCTCGAGAAAAACAATTGCGAGGTAAAACCATAGTACCATCAGCGCAGCACCATACAGTGCGTTAGGTTGTTCATTGTTTTGTGCACTTCCAAGGTGTCGTGCGAATACAGAGAAAAACATGAGATTGTGGTCAACAAAATCGGCTGGATTCACAACAAACTGACCAGCAACTTCAAGATTCTTTTAGTCAACAGTAAAATGGCCTACGTGAAGCAAAAGCTATGGCTCAACAACAAGGTAAGCCTCATTTATTTCGACTTTTGTCACTGATTTTTGACCAAATTTCATTTCTTTTAATTTGACCTGACACTTTGACGCGCAGGAATCGAGAGACGAGACCTCTCCTTCAGACGATGTGTTTCTTCACTCACTTGCTATCATCTCCCATCGCATCAGACAAAGTTTTGACTACAAGAACCTGTACATGCTGCTGCCGAGCTACGTCTCCAAGGAGTACGTGCTGAGCAACATCTGTCCAGGTAAACACTACAAATTCCCTCGCTATTTGGCCGTGCTCCTGTGCCACCTGCACAACGTGGATCTGCACAGCGTCGATTTCGAAGAGCCTGGAGTGTCGTGGGAACATTGCTCCTCGGCATACGAGGAACTCTGCTGCCTGGTGAACAGCATGACAGCTTACGACGATCGAGGCAATGTGATAACTGGCTGCAAACAGTGCGACCCACAAGTGATCAGCACAAAGCTGCCGTAAACCATGTGCAGATTGGAAAATGGAGTACCCCAACCTAAATGCAAAACAAACTTACGCAGATGCTTCGTGCCGCGACCTACTCACAGTATTTTTATATTTACGTAAACCAGTTTGGAGGAATTTTCGTGCAGGACAGCGACTTACGTTTTTGAGTATTTTATTTGATATAGTTATACATTTATACAGGGTAATTAGAAAGGAGTGTGACAAAAACTTGGGGATGAATTCTTGATCCATGAGTCGTGCCTTGTTCCGCTTAAATCCAACTAGTCGTTTTCAAAAGCATCCATCGCCGGTCTCGAAAACCAAATTATTCTTTGTCGAAATCACCCGTGCTGTAACCTGTAAGAAGCAATGAACATCGTGTCAGAAACAATGAACGTTGGTTACAATAATACGTAATAAGTAGCACCCCTTAATTTCATAGTTTAAAATTATCAAGAAAATGGACAGATAGTGGAATCTGTATGTTTCGTAATGATAGAAAACTAGATTACAGGAGTGCTAAACAAGCATGCACGGGTGACAACACTGCAATAATTTTTTTTATAGAGATTATTCCGAATTTTTATACAGAAAAGTATTATTTTAGTCGCAAGGTGGTGCGACTAATGTTCAAGAAAATTTATTCCTTAGTTTTTGTCACTGCCCTTAAATCAACAGGCGCTCATTATCCTATTTCAGCTGATGTATAAGGTACACAAGAGCATAATATCATTTTATTGTGGGGAAATATTGTAGACCATGAGTCAGGTAGAGTGAACTTGTAATCCTCATAACACATTTGATACTAACAATCAAAAACGGACTATTACTTGGGTGGGCCTACAAGCTCGAAAATGATAGACTGATATAGAATCTTGGTTACCCTGAATCTTGTATCGCTAAGGTTATAAAGCGGGTATTTTTTAAATATGCCAATGCTCAACAGGTGAGGAAGCAGTTTCACCATATCACTTCTGAGTGACGATGAAACTTTTAGCAATGATCCGGAGTGATACACAATTAGAAGATTAGAAATCTCTAAGACTTAAGTGCAGAAAGCTTCATTCCCGGTGCGTGTAGCGAGAGTGCAGAATGATAAGTGACTAATCGTTTTTAGTGATATTTTTATAACAGATTTAAGATGGTGATATTGTTGGTGCAACACGTTTACATATTTCAAATACATTTTTAGCTGAATTTCAGACTCGTATTTAATTGTCAACGGCTTTATTTTTGTTTTGTAGTCTTTACCAGGTTTTATCAAACCATGCCTTTATTGGCCTTGTTGAATACATTGATTGATACAGTGGGTAACAAAGCTAACAAATTCAAGGATGGATTGGCTTGTTTATCCTAGGGTGAAATGGCTACTACTATCCTGTAAATGCTGTAATTCAGAATTGCAGGACATGTACACTCAAGTTATCACAAAATGAATTGCTCATAGTGGTGTCATTAATCTGGTAGGCAAACTTTGTTATCAAGGCATGGCAATTAAACAAACACAGGTGCATAATTAGATAATACTATGCTACCTTGTTGCTTTAATTAAGTTTGATAAGCAATTTTGTGACAAGCTTGTAATTCGGAAAACACGTGTACCAACAGCTTATCTTAGCATCATCTGCATCCGAACTAGCATACAAGGCTTTTTGTTGCTGAATGTTGTGCCGTTTAGCCTAAGTTTTGTTTTAAATTCTGGAGTAATTGTCAGAGCCACTATCGTTATTCTGATACTGATAGTAATTTAGCTGAAAATTCGCATAATCGTCAGTAATGAGATTAGAACATAAATCCATGAGTACAGTGCACATAACTTGATCAGTATTAATGTGCGTATTTGGTGAAACTGACTATAATAATGCCTGTATAGGGTCCCCAAAATGTGCGCAGTACTGATGGATTGACGCTCTATTCTCATTACTGGCGATTATCCAAATTTTTGGATAACTTACTGTTAATATCGGAATAATGACAGTAACATCGACAGTGTAGAATCAGCATATTGCTTTTACACGTTTCAGTATTTCTGTTTTTGCTGCAATTGACAGTGTACGGAGAGCACCACTGTTGGTTTTACCCAACTTTGACCTGTGGCTAGAAATGGGGCATATTGGTCAATGCACCAAGCACCAAATATCTCGGTGCCCTTTGATTGGAGTACCGCAAATATTGGTGGGTCTCGCAACGCTATCTCTCGAAATAGGATTTCTCATATTTGCACTTCTGGCTAACAGGTGCGGAAGCCCCCCAAATTTTTTGATAACTTACTGTCAGCATCGGATTATTAACTGTAACACAGACAGTGTAGGGTGTGCATATTGCTTTTACACGTTTCAGTATTAGGCCCTACTGTTTTTGCTGAAATCAGGCTGCCCACTCCAATTCTCAATTCGATTTTCCTGAGATTCGCTGATAACTTTTCAGTCATTTCCCTGACATTTTACATGAGATTTTTATAGGAAAAATAAATTAGAAAAATGATGGATTTTAGCCAGAATTTCTATAAAAGATGATCTTATCAGTTGGCTGATGCAAATCATCACAATTTCCCTGACATTTTCACGAATTTGCTAGAATTCCCTGACACTTTCATTTCCTTGACATTCCCTGCCTTTCAGTGAAATTGACTGTGTACGGTGCACATCACTGGAGGTTTCACCCAAATTAGACCCGCAGCCAGAAATGGGGTAAAGTGGTCAATGCACCAACATCGCGGTGCTCGTGGCTGGACCACAACAAACATAGGAGGGCCTCGCAACGCCATCTCTCAAAATAGGATTTCTTGTATAACCGTATTTGTTTTTCCAGCTACAAGTAAAGGTGCCAAAGCCCCCGAAACGGGTACGGCGAATCGGTCCACGTTTACACTTTCGAGAAACGCCAGGGTTAACGGGAACGGTTTTAGGCCGCACCATGTGCGCCTTAGTTTAATTCGACTAGCTGTGCCACACTGCCAGTGCCAGCCTTCAGTATTTCCAATTTCAGCTTATTCAGACGAAGCAAGTTCGTCAAGGCAGATGTTCTGGAGAACTTCCACGGTTTAAAAACAGCCTGTTTAAAAAGCTCGGTGCCAGCCCTCAGTTTAAGACAATTCATGCAAATCCGTCAACTGCAGATGTTCTGAAGAACTACGATTTAAAAAGCTTCAAGATACCAGCAAGTAAAGATGTTCTGGAGGAGGACTTCTACAAACAGCAACACCTCCCGGAAGGCCAAATTAGAGCAGATCACGCCCATGAATAATTCAATCGTGAGAATTGGCATTCTGAGACATGCCCAGACACGCCAGACATAAGTAACGGCCTTCAGCACCATCCTGCCTGTACCTATTGCGCCACGACACGCAATTTACCCTATCTCGGTGAGGTTGCTCTCGGTTGCCTCACGAGTCAGCAATCAGGGTTTTCGCTGGAAACCGATCACGTGGCGCCCGCCATCTCCTCCCCTTCCATAGACGGGTTTCTAGCGAAATCGCTTAATTCGCCGACCTAAAATGCCCGGGCGATAGCGCAGGGCCCTCATTTTGGGCACGATACCGAGCCAGATCAGTGCCAAATTTCGGTCAAATACAGATTTTCGCTTGGATTTTCGGCACTTTCATTGGTTCATTTCGCGTTTCGCTAACGCTGCGGACAATAGACATGCAACCTGTTATACCTGCTGAGACGTAACCTCGGCGCAATTCGAAAGCCGCCAAAAATTTCGGCCTGAGAATCACAGTTTTGAACTTTAGCTGCGGTTTTTCGGAAGTTTTTCGGAGGCCTAATTTGGAGGTTGTATTCAGGAGTTTAGCGAAAAGTCGCGGGATCTCGTGCAGCGCGTGACGGAAGTGACGTGAGCAGCATGGCCACGCCGTCATTTCCGGAGATTGCGCCATTTTACTCCGAGTTCGGTTCGTGGGCGGCTGCAGGCTGCGGTTCGGCGCTGGTCTTCGCCAATTCTTCGAGTGGCAAATCGGACTCGGGATTCTTCGACGCGCTAGGCGAGCTGGTGCAGCGGTGCCGCAAACTCGCCCGTAAAATCTCGCGCAAGATGATGCAGAACGCCAGCGGGCTCCCCCCCAGGCACATCCCCACCAACGCCGACTTCGTGCTCGGTAATCGCCAGGCCCTGCAGCCCAAAACGGCGCTCATCTCCAACGACTACCAGATCTCCAACACCGTGCTCGGACTCGGGATTAACGGCAAGGTGGTCGAGTGCTTCCAAAAGAAGACCGGGGAGAAGTTCGCCCTAAAAGTAAGTGTGAAATGAGCTGAATTCAGTGGGGTACAGTTAGGCCTAACGGCTCGGACTGGACCACTGTATGGAAGTAAGGAGTAATGTGATCGAAAATTTGGATGAGGGTGTGCTATGAACACGCCTTGGTGGAAACAAAGTCGAGTTGAACCTCTTGGAAATTCTATTCATGGCCCCTGCTGTCGACAAAATATGTACTATTTGGTTATGGGGGACTTGGGGTGGTTTCGACTTCCAGGGGGGAGGGGAGGGATGGGTGAAATCCATATACGGAAGTACCTCTGTAAGTTGGCCACCAAAGCGATTGTCTCTATTGAGGTGCAAGAGTTCATTTTGAACCCCTTCAGTGCCCCTACTGTACTGTAGGCCCACGTGTAATTGCTGAATTATGAACATTTATAATGATGAATGATTACTGTAAAATGTAAGTACATGCAGTTCACGGAATTAAAATCCGGCGTCAGTACAAGCCTCGATCCATATGTTGACCAGTTTGCGACAGTCTCTTGGGTGGTCAACATATGGAAAGAGGCTTGTACTGACACCGGATTTTAATTCCGTGAACTTCATGTACTTACATTTTACAGTAATCATTCATCATTTATGATTGTTCATAATACAGCAATTACACGTGGGCCTACAGTACAGTAGGGGTACTGAAGGGGTTCAAAATAAATTCTTGCACCTCTGTAGAGACAGTTTATTACTGTTCAGGGGTATACAGTATAAGTTTTGCAAGCAGCCAATAAATTTAATCATCCATGACTTTACATGTTGTGACCATACTGGTCAACATACAGAGGTGCAGGTGGTAAACATGTAGGTCACCTTCCATTGAGTTAATGTGTTGACCGAAAATTTGGATGAACCCGCCTTACGTCTTCGAGGAAACAAAGTCGAGTTGAACCTCTTGAAAATTCTACTCATGGCCCTACTGTCGACAAAATATGTGCTATTTGGTGTTTGGGGACTTGGGGTGGTTTCGACTTCCGGGGGGGGGGGTGAAATTCATATACGGTAGAACCTCTTTAAGTTGACCACTCAAGGTCAACATATGGAAGGAGGCTTGTACTGACACAGGATTTTAATTCCGAGGACTGCATATACTACATGTAGGCCTACTTAACATTTTACAGTAATGTTCATAATATAGTACCAGTATTGCTAATGTGCTGCAAATTTATCCAGCAATTACACGCACTGTACAGTAGGGTTACTGAAGGTGTTCAAAATGAACTCTTGGACCTATATAGAGACTGTTTCTGTTCATGGGTGTACAGTATAAGTTTTGCAAGCAGCAAATAAATTTAATCA
>JAQGAF010004770.1:0-13533 GCA_034687865.1 Kryphioiulus occultus
CTCGGTTTAAACTCTCATCCGAAAGAGCCGCCACACAGGGAAAATTGCCTGCCCAAAATTTTTCCGCTGACCTCGGCTGGGATGCGAGCCCGCAACCCTTGGGTCGAGTGGCCAGTGCGCTACCACTCGACCACTGGCGCCGGCCAACAACAAACAATGAATTCTTGAGATTGAAACGAACTTGGATGCATTGTACCTTAAAATTCACAATGATTTTTGTTTCACTCTTTTTCATTCAATTTCTGATTTACCTGCCCCTAACAGCCAGGCAATCACTTCCAGAATTCTAGCCTTTAGGAGACGCCCATATCGAAGTAAAACCAAAATTTCCACACTGAAGCTGTAAAGGATCTACTGCATTTGGCAATATGTGCAAAGCAATCAATCTGAACCAGGGAACAAAGCGATACTGTACAAGAATTTCTTGGAAACCACATGAAATGATTTTATATGGCCTCTGTTGCTTTTTTGCCTATTTTGTGGAAGTTTTTCTAGAAGATTTTTGCCCTTTAAGTTTCCTAGCGATTTTATCCGCCTTTACTCCGTTCGATGGGGCAAATTATACCCGATAAATTTGATACAAGTTAAAATTTGATACACTTTGATATAAGTTCATGTGTATCAACCTTTCGATCAGAAACAAGTAATGCGTTTGAGAAATTCCAAAATGTCTTTGTTTTTTCATTCAATTTATGATTTAGCTTCCCTAACCGCCAAGCAACTACTACAATCATATATGCAGTTAGGAGAAGCCCACTTTCTAATAGCGTTTAAGGTGGAGTACGGTATATCCAAAGTGCACACACCGAAGCTGTATCAAATCGACTGAATTTGATAATTTTTGCGCAGTAATCAATCTAATCTAGAGAAAAAAGAGTTATAGTATATAAATTTCTTGAACGTCACATCAAACCATTTACATGTACATGGTCTCAGTTTTTTTGTGCATGTATTTTTAGAAGAGTTTGCACTTTATGTTTCCTTAGGATACGTTGCGATCGAGACGGGAAGCTCAATGCATGAGCCTTTTAGAAATATTTACTTTGCCTGCAAATTCTAATTTGGTGGAAGGAATCTTTAAACGAAACCACCGCGGTGGTAGAACCTGCCATTCCAATCCACTTATGGAACTCCGAGCCCACTCGGATCCATACTATTGGTCTTATTTCTTGCATGCTATCAGACGTTGGAATTTTCTTCCAAAAGACAGCCTTAAGCTTCAAGAAATTCAATTTTACAATGATGGTGGTTGCATCCACCCTAATGCGGTGGTAATTGCCGATTAAATTGGGTTTATGGATTACACCCCACTACCACAAGGTATTCAGTTATTGATAGTAGGGTACTGAGTTGAATTGAATTGAATTCTATCATCATTTACTCCATTTGATGGTCAAATTAGATCTGACAAATTTGTATGCATTCTGATATAAGTTCAAGTACCTCAATTATTCGAGCAGAAACAAGTAATGCAGATTACAAATTCGAAAATGTCTTTGAATTTCAAAATAAAATTAGTGTTTTCTGGAAGGATTCGTACCCTAAATTAAAGAGAAAAGTCAATCGAAGAAGAAAAATTCGAAACAAGTATTCATGATAGCTGAAAAAGTTGACAGAACATTGCAAAAAGTTCTGACATGCCAGATGAAAAAATGTCCTGAAAGTAATCTCGATACATAAAACCATTCGTGAATGTATGATTTGATGAATAAAAGTAATCAAAATGTGGTCGAAGCTTAGAATCGTACAAGATTGGATAAATAAAGTACATGTAACTGTAAGCCAAGGCCACCGATCCGAAAATACCAGGATTGATAAAAGGGGAAAAAACCAAAATCAATAAGAAAAATGTACCGACATGCAGGATCAACTGCTGTTGAGAGCACTGGAAATGTTTTATTAAACTTCTTAGAAAAAAAACTTAAATCTTAAGTCAGAGCCCGTGTTTTTCATTTCCTTTTTAGCTCGTGAAACATTCAACGAATTGCACATTTTATCGATTTATTTACAAAAAATCCAATTTCTTGTCGAAATGACAGCAACGTTTTCACATCCACCTGACTTTACTTGTACATGTAAGTTCTTATTTTTAACAATTTGTAATTCAAAAACTGCGGCCCAGCACGAGCGTCTTAAGAAGGCTGCATGCATCTTGAGGTGTTGAGCAGTTTCTATTAGTTTTTTACGAGAATGCAAGAATCAAAATAGCATGGGTAGATATCGATCTTCAGATATTGAGATAGTTTGCATTTGGCCATAGAAGGACGCACTTGGCTAGACAAAAACTTTAGAACAAGCAATTTTCGCCAGAACGACCCATGAATAACACTTCGAGAAGATCCAGGTCTTCCGAAAGCCGTCTTATATGGGCCGTAAACAGGCTGGCAAAATGCATAATGCAAAACAGAAAGCGATAGGCGTGCATTTCGAAGAAAGCTGGAGCATGGATGCCATATGCACCTCATGCATCAAGAGCAAATGGCCCACATATCAGTCACAACACCTGCACAATTTCAGATAAGCGTCGAAGCGAAGCATTGTTATGAATGCTCGGTATGAATACAATTTCAGCACGAATGGCCATCACAAGATAGATGACCCCGTGTTGCAGTTGTGCAGAATTTTACAACACTCAAGAAGATTAGACTGGAAAATCCACCCAGGAATGGAAGTTTGCGAATCATATGTAACTAATAGCTTTATGACAAACATGTGCATATGCCTATAGCAAAAACGTTCAATATGTTGATGGCAAGTCTACATGTACAGTATGCCAACCAACATGTATTCAATTCTATTCAACTCAACGTGATTAAAGAGGATGACAACCATTTGACGGGAATGGTTTTACGTGGATCTTGTCCAATCCATTGCCCTTTCCAACTGGAAAAAACTATTATTATTATTATTATTATGCAGTAGAAGATCTGCAAGTTGACCACCCAAGGTACTGTCGCATACTGACCAACATAAGGAGGTGGTCAACATATGGAACGGGGCTTGTACTGACACAGGATTTTAATTCCGTGAACTGCATGCACTTATATACATTTTTCATTAATCATTCATCTTCATGAATCTTTCATGAATAATCTTATTAAAATGTTCACATTACAGTACCAGTATTTCTAATGTGCTGCAAATTTATCCAGAAATTATATGTACCGCATACTGTAGTTGTATTTACAAATTCCATTCTATAAGATTATAAAGTAAATCCAGACAATTATCATAACTGTTGTGGTAATAAACCGCACAAATTTCGAATCAAATTCTGCAATGTTTTATTTTTGAGATTCCCATTAAAAAGGGAATTTCTCCTCTTTACTTCCAAGCTCCCTTTTTACTGAAGGGCTAATAAATTACATGTAGAGACCATGCTAGTCAACATACTGAAGGTAAATTACTATTGTATGTCATAGTCCAATTGGTCAACATGTAGAGTCACCTTCCATTGAGTTAATGTGGTGACCGTCCGGTCAGTTAAAATGTGGTCTACTTATGGAGGTAGTCAGGATGGGGAGGTGGTCACCAACACAACCGATAATTCGAATGGATAAAGTTCGGTATATTCCGTTCTTCAAATGTGCACATTAATGTTTCAAGTCCTAGTACTTTTCTAGTATGTAATTAAAGTCCTAGTCTAAAGGACTTTATCCTTTTTAGCGTGTTTAACTTAACCTAACAAACTAAAATGCAACGCTTGATTTAGCTGCCCCTAACCGCCAGGTAATCACTGCTAGCTTACGAGCCATAGGAGAAGCCCACACTTTAATAATGGATAAGCTGTAGCAGGGACCCAATTAAATTTCCAAAAGCTTAAGGCTAGCCTGTATACATGTAGGTGCATTCGAAAAGAATGCAGAAAGCATACCAACCCTTGCAGAAAACGTGATCAATTGTATGTATCCGAGTTGGAATGATAAGTTCTATTTTCCTGATAATTCACATTTCTTTACAGCATTTGTAATTTTCTTTTTGTAATTAGCCATAAGGGCTGCGCCCCTTAGCGCCTGTCATGGAATTACGGTTTGTTACTTAAAATTTCTTGAACCTATTGGAAATTGAAGGAAAAAATCTACGATTAAATAAAACTTCTAACAAATACATGTATGCATCTTTCATAGCAGTAATCACTGTTAATATTGTAGTTTCACGAATTGTTATGAGCATTGTTTAAGACAGCAATTGTTTAAGACATAGATATTAAGTTATAGGACATTGTTTAAGATATAGATATTAAGTTATAGGACATTGTTTAAGACATAGATATTAAGTTATAAGACATTGTTGTGACTTGAGTTGCTGGCATGCCAGGAAGTTGAGGTTAGCAATAAGTCTTTAAAGACTATTTACCAAAACGAAATCTAAGAATGAAGTTGGAAATGTACTGACACCTAGCATAATGACAAAATTTAAACTTTCAAATTGACTCCAAGACAGGAAGCCACGCACAGTGAACAAATTGCAAACGCATTAAACACCTACAGTGTAAATATACGATGTATTTATCAAGGTCAAACACGGAAAAGCCATGTCTCTGAGGCCACTCGTGTTTGCAGTATTTTGTTCACCCATGTTTACAGTTTGGCATCTACATACACCTAAACCACAGAGGTGCTGTACCGAGCTTCATTAACCCACTGATGTGAGTGAAATCACCTGTTTAAGCACATATCGCTTGTGAACGGTGGAATAAACAGTAATTTATACTTGAATCGAAATTCCAGGAAACGTGCAAATTTCACGCTCAATTAACGTATCATTTCAGTCGATATCCAGCTAGGCGTTTGGCACACTATTTCATATTAAGGATATGAAGCCATTAAACGAAACTGCCTATTGATTTCAGATTTTCCAGCAGCAGTGTGCAGCCTCTCAAAGGCCCTATCAGCTCATTAAATGCATCCATCAAAGGGAACTGACGTGAATTACAAGTAAAAAGAGTGTTGAGAAGAACGGACTAAATTTGGGTATTAAAAAGCCTCCTTTTAACACCGTCTAGCTTATCAGCTCGGGATCAAACGGAATTAATAAGATGTCAAGTGGCAGATCTATAGTTGACGCATTCATCTGATAATTATATGTGACAGAAACCTGCACAGCATCATTCTGGATTGGCAAAACATGCTTTTATTCGACTTGAGTGCCATGGGCCCTAGACAGAAGTAATTAGACTGAGAAGACATGCATGTAGATGATTCTATATATGATATATATGATGCTATATAAAAGGCAAAGCTTACCTGCTATTGCCAACTGCATGATGAAAAAGTTCATCCTGGATTTCTTGCTTTTTGACAGCATCAGGGCGGCCAGTACAGAGCTGTTGCCGAGGACTATCATAATAAATAAGACCCATAGAAACGCTAGCTGCTCAGTCTGAAAAGAGAAAAATGGCATAATTAATTTCAAAATCAAGAAAAAGGTGCTCCAAATGTGCATACAAATTCATTTCAATGCCATACAAGAATTGGCACTTGTTCTTGCTGTAGGAATTTTTTTTGTGGAACCTAAACTAACCTAAGATTGTAAATTATGAGTTAGCTGACCCTGACAACCAGGCAATCACTGCCAGCTTTCGAGCCTTTAGAAAAAGCCCAATTCTGATAGTGTCAGGGAGAGGGACAGGGACAATACTGAAGTACACTCAAATCTTAAAATCGCGTCTTTTATGAAAAACACTATTGCGTACACTACGTGTACAAGCAGAGTACCGACGCTAAGTTAACTTAAATAAAACCTACCTTACACCAAAGGAACGAAATGTGGATTTACATGACCTCTCTTAAAGTTTCTCAATGGGCCAGGTTAGGGGTGCGTTCTATCTGGGCTTGCTAAGATACAGCATATTTCATCATAACATAGGGCTATAGTAAATGTCGCTGCATATGGTTTTATATTTACCACAAACACAGGAAACAGAAACTGACGTGCTCATCCCTAGTTAAGCCTGTTTAAGGCGTTTACATGGTATTTGCTACTTGCATTAAACGAGTGTCTTGAATAAAACAACAAATCAAGTCTGCTTTAAATCAAGACAAGGTAATGGAAACAACGTTTATATGCACGCTTTACTTACTTTAAAGTTATTTAAAGTCTGTATGTAAACGTGGGGATAGTCGAGATCGTTACAGTGTTCAAGCACTGTGATACATTGTGGATCTAAAAATTAGGTTTTTAAAGTGTCTCTATAACGCATCTTAACTGAATCGCGTGAGAGGCCCAAGGCAATTAAAGGCCCATCTAACATTTTAGGAGCTATAATTAATTCGATAAGAAACCAAGTACAGCAATGCAAGTCTCAGATTGCGTTTTCTACGATTGCAGCGAAGCACAGTGGAGCTAGTAATTAAGGTTCGATGAACTGTTTATGAGCAGCCATTTACTGCCTTAAATGAGCATTGTTTAATTGTAATGCAAAGAAATGGCAAATTATTTCAGACTTAACAGCGTCTTAAAATAATAGAATGCTCGAGGTCTGTTCTGGGTTTAATACCATTATCATTTAACGACTAAGCTGAAATGCAAACGCATAAATAACACGTGACAAAAAAAAATGTTGAATGCTGGTTTCACTGAACTGTTGAAACTGGCTATTAAAGGGAACGTCATCCAACGACTTTGCATTTTTCAGGCCTTTGCACAAGTTTCTTATCATTGTAATCGACAATTTTTCATCCAAATCTTTCATCGCTAAATTGAGCCAGCTCCAATAAAGGAAGTTTTAAATTATGAATGCAAGCCATTTTACAAAGATTTAAATCCGTTTATACGTCATGCACAGATTGGAAACTTTCAAAGTTGATGGGCATACATATAGAATTATCTGCATGCACTTTTGAAGTAATCAATAACAGAGAAGCATCTTGGGATTGCAAAACTCCTTCCAATACAATATATCACGGTGTATGATTTTGGCATTGCTAATGACACACTTTTGAAGACCTGACCTTATATGCGTCGTCTGTAATTGCTGCATTTGTATTCCATGTATACGTCAATACGTAATTGAGCGAATTAAATAAGGAGAGCAGAAGAATATGATATTTGCAACTGAACATTTATAGGCTTGGTAATCTGGAGTTAAACTTCACCAAATATTGCAAATAACGAGATGTTGATAATAATTAGGCAATTTCACCAGCCAATCAAATCTCATTGAAAATTTGTCAACTTGTCCCAAGACATGCCCATATGCTCACAACACTGTATATTCCCCCAGAAAAAATAATCCAAGAAACTTAATGGAAATAAAATACGTTGGAATGTCTTCAGGAAATAATATACTGAATGCCATTTTAGATTAGTTTTCTATTACATGTCAGGCAATTAATTGTAAAGGCCATGCAAACGTAATTCAGTAACTGCAAACTCATTTTGTCAATTACTTCACCAAAAAGTAATGAAAAAACAGGGATGTTAACTGAATAACATCTATAAATTGGTTATAACTGAATTTGCAATGACATCTTCATATGCTAGATATTAAATTATTAGCTACATAATTAGGCATTTTCAACACAACTGATGTTACTCAATTTATGATGAGGGAACTAATTATAAAGGCCAGGTAAACTGATACTACAATAACCGCGAATTCATTGAAAACTGAAAACTAGTATTCTAGCTGAATGAAATCTATAAATAACAAGATTTTATCTGTATTTGCAAAGACATCTTCATCTGCTAATCATTAAATTACTTGCTTCAGAATTAGTCATTTTTCATCACAATTGATGCATTTTTTTTCATCTTGTCAAATAATGTACATGTACATGGAACTATTTAACACCATTTCAATTTCTCACATTCCATATGCCTATGGCGGTGCTGGAGTGGCTAACTTTTCCCAAATGACCATCGAATTCAACATTTCAAGCAATTTTGTAAAAAAAACCACATCGAACAGGATCTGGTCCTATGGGCCCAAGTGACTATTCAGTTTGCTAACCTCCAGTTTCTCCATAAATTGTTGATTTAGTCGATGTCCTCCGGCACGTTCTAACTAGAAGAGCAACCAGAGTTTTTGGAGAAAGCCAAGAAGAAATTCTCACAGTCAATAGGTTTTCTTTCAGAAATTCAATGAAACGCCAGAGAGCCTTTGTTATTGCAATATTTCCAGCAGATAAGCCTCTGGGTTAAAAAAATTCAACAAGAAACCCACGCCATGGAAGTTTAAAAAACTGTGGACAGACCAGTAAGTGCTAAGCAGCTTGTTATTCTCGCACTAAGAGGCCTGCCCTAACGGTGCAGTTAAGACTGTGTCAACATTGGAAAAACCCAGCGAGGAAACGACCTAGAACACCAAGCTAAATCCTATATATGACGATTGAAAGAAATGGAAAGCCAGCATTACTTCTTATCGGATGCATACCAGAATCCTTGGGCTTTTCAAGAAACTTGGTCGAGTTTTTGAATTTGCTATACTTGTCACGATCGACCACAAGTCGGCTCCAAGACCTGGGTCAACAATGAAAAGATTATCAATATATTCCAATTTTTGCCATCTTTTGTGTTTTGCTCGAGTGTTCTTGATGCCCCATTTTCAACGAAGTCAAATCCAAGGAATCGAGGTTGAACTAATGTCCCGCATAGTTCTGGTGATTTGGGCATTGAACTGGAAGGTCATTTAGTCGGAACTGGCGAGTTTTTGTCAAACTTTCTTCAGAAAATTCGAGGCTTTTAAAGAGATAGATTCGACGGTGAAGATAAAATGTTACAGTGAACGTTTTTAGCATGTAATGCCTCAGTTTTAGCAGTACTTGCAAGATGGGTCGTTTATTCTAAACATGTATCTTTAACCTGGACAAACTTTAAGAAAGCTGCATTGACATAACGTCATGGTATCTGGTTACAAACCCCACTGAATCTTATATCACTGAACATGCATATGTATTTGGTAGAAAGATTTATGACACTATATCTGAAAAAATTATACACGTATTCCACATTAAAATGCCGAAGCTTTTAAGGAACTAAAATGATACACGTATTCCATTACAACGGCGAAGCTTTTAAGGAACTAAAATTATACACGTATTCCATTAAAATACCGAAGCTTTTAAGGAACTAAAATTATACACGTATTCCATTAAAATACCGAAGCTTTTAAGGAACTAAAATGCTTAATGTGAGTAAAATAAAACTTCAATCTTTATAGGGTGGAGAATAAAATGGCACAGAGAGATTGATGATAACATTTGCTTCTATTGGCTGCACGGGTTCTAAGAGCACAAAGGGTATCTTGGTTAGTTTTGTATACAAAAATACTGTAAGTAAATTAAAAATGTGCTTCTGAAAGATTTGTACCGATGTTTTAACCAGACTGTTCAAAGTTTTTGGAAGTTCATTTCAAGAAGGGTTCCGGTTGCATTGAAGGTAATGGTTGTCCAAAACCATATTAATAAGAAAAATGTGTACATGTACATGTACATAAAAGAACATTTATATAAAATTAAGAACGAAATAGCCTTTTTCTGGTCTATTTCACAAACCTTTCGGTTCAAATGAACAGGCAATAAATTCACTTGATTGAACATAACATAAAAAGCAGCATATGAGGGTTTTCGTTCACTCAATATTTTCGTTACAATTTCAAAAATACTGACTACTCATTGATTGTCGAAGTCCAAAAAAAGCATGCAAAATTTGTCATAAGAGAATTTCTAAGGCAAAGTTTGTTTGAAACTTTTTTCACTAATGAAGGTATTGTGTTAGTCTACCATTATTCGTATTACGTTAATGCAGGTAAATCTTGATCTGCCTGTTTAACATCGTCTTGCTACTCTTTAAGAAGTCATGTTAGGCCAGCAAGAATGGGTTTACTTCACGCGGCATCGTAAATTTTCCAGGAACATACAATGACTAGGGTCGTTCATACCTATCACACTGATGTACCAGTTTTTTGGCCATAAAACAGCTGTAACCATTTCCCCTGCAGACAATGTTGCAGCGCACTATTTATGTGTTCAACAACCAATTCGTGACTTTAAAGACTTTGTTTTGTCTCCGCGATTGACATAGTCGTGATCCTGTTTTGACCTTTTTTGTCTTTATGGCTTAATTAATTTTTTTGCCAGTCGTTTATCTCCAATTGGGTTTTCATTGGCTGCTCTCACTTTGTCCAACATCACCAGTAATAAAGATTTCTTAAGTCCCCGACTTGAGTTGCTCACATGGGTTTCTTAAAAAATTCTTAAAAAACATGATTTAGAGGTCTACTTTCCATTTCATTCATAGGCAATAATGTATACTTGATTTACTGCACTTTCAAAAGCAAACACTTCGGATTTTAATGACACTGCTATCGTGACTATAAAGTTCCAAAAATAAGCACTGCATTGGTAATAAGAGGGAATTTATTACTAATTCTAGTGGAGTTCGAAGTACACTCTGAAGTTTCTAAGTATTCATTTTACAGTCTTTGTAAATAAACCACAAAGAGTGAATATAAAGTGAAGCACTAGCTAGCACTTAAGCACTTTATAGAACCATATTTTTCCATCACCTGTTATATTTTGTTAGTTTCGACGAATCTATGAGCACAATAGGTTCAGTGACCGAAGTCTATTTCATGTTTAGACCCAAACTGGTTGTTATCTGCCATAAATTTAAATTAATGTCGCCAGGCAAGAACAAATTGCATTTATCAATTATGGGAATTTGCATGGAATTTATTAGCACATTTAGCTTCACGAATGGGTACGAAAAATGCAGCCATTCCATCTTTTGGAGTGTTCTACAGACAGAATTCAAGTGGTAGATTAGAAAAATGAATCTTCTTTTATTCTAGGAATAATTAACTCTTGCCTATTGACGTGATTTTGCATATTTTAAGTATTCATGCGATGGGAAGCGAGCTGAAAGGGGTAATGTATCACACTTGACTGGCCATATTATCTTCCATGAATCAGTAATACCAAATTAGCAAGCATAATTTAGCATTTAATCTCTTGATGAGTCATGGATTCACAAATTGATGCACGCCATTAAACGTCATGCTGGTCATTCCTTGTTGACTTTAAAGAAATTAAGCAAGTGGCGTAACATTTGGGCAGATGAAACAAGCGAATAAACATCAGATTTATTGCAAATATAATTTAAAAAAGATGCATTCTCTTTTAATACCGCTTGAAGATTAAGCTAACCCATTGCATATGCATTTCTAAAGTAGAAAGCAAAAACTAGATTTTTTCCAAACAGACGAACTGAAAACAGTTAACTCAATTTGAATTCTAGGAGTGAATTTGCAACTAAATCTTGTCTGACAGCTCCAAAGCTGTCATACAAAGCCATACACATGCAAATGAATATACATGTACGTCAAATAGAACGTAAATGCAATTCTAGCTACCAGTGAATTCCTCATCAACGGATATGCGGCTTTATATTAACGGCAATGCATTACATGTATATGGAAATATGTAAAATTCCTTTAGGAAAGTTTCAAACCGAATCAATTAATGGTAATTTTTTTTGCTAAAAGTTAAAGTGTATGTATTCTCGTCCTAAATGCATTTTCAGTACGAAGCTTTTAAAAGCTTTTTAAGACACACTTCGTCACACTGTAATGAATCACTGATAAAGACAATCTAAACATGAGGTATCGCTGGGCAACTCTTGCGGAACAAATCGTTAGTCAGCGATTTGTTTGTTGAACTTGTGGCATTCAGCTTCAGAATTTATAACATGGTTGATCGATGCATCTTTCAGCAATAGTCACTTTGCACTGTGTACTCTGAAACCTTTAATCAAATTGGCATTCTTCGTGTTCAAGAGATTAGTTTAAAGACGTTTATCCCTGAGATTGTGGCAAGGAGGTTGCTAAGACGCTACAGCCCCTAAATGTGGGCAATCACTGCTTGCACGCATGCTAAGTGTAAAGCTCCCAAGACGACGCTGAAATCCCACCACACTATTTTAATATTAAGTACTAAATCTATATGAAAACTCCAATTGAGTTTACATTCTCCCCTTGATAATTCCCAGAAATCTTCGAATGTACCTTAAAAGGCCTAATCGTCTTATTTTCGCTTTCTAACCTTACGTGTCTTTAGTTTCAATAATACAATTACCACAGGGAAATGCGCACAAGTGCTGCCAATCGCTTAAATGTCAGGAAATTGATAAAGAGCTTAGGAACAACAACATTGCCACATCGTTTCACCTCATCAATTGCTACAAATCTGCAAATATGCCATGAAACAGCTTACTTGTTTTATTTTCTTTTTCTAGCCATTTGTTTATCTAGTTTCAATGATAGCATTACCGCAGAGAAATCCGCCCAAGTGCTGCAAATGATTTAGGCACATGATCAATGTCGTGAAAACAATAATCAACTTGGGATAACTATTTCAATAGTGTTTACCTCATCAGGCAAAAAATAACCAGCTTTAACCGGCAAATGCAATGGCCTTCTCAAGACGTCACGTACATGTATAACCAGCCAGGAAGCAGATTTCTTGCAACAGGTTTGCACCAGGGTCCAATGGCTCTCAGGATTACACTTTTTCATGTGGTTAATAATGAAATCGGAGCACAAAATGACTTAATTGAAACGAGGCTGCACTCGTAAAAAGTGCAATAGCCAGAGTTTCTCCTGGCAGTACCGTGACACCGTATGGGGATAATTGCTTGGAAAGAACTCTATTGGAAGTGTTTACTTTGGCTGAAAAGCAAATGGTTTGATGACGATAACACGATCAACCGCTTACGTTCATTAAAAAACGCCAGCAACGCGTGTGGCACTTTAAGTTGTTCTGAAAAAGGCTTGAAAGAAACCACAGTGTGGGACTAAGAAGTGCAGCCGTTGGAATACAATTCCTTTTGCAGAAACAGGGTCGACCAGCCATAGGCATTTCTTATATCAACACAGCTCAGCAAACAATTAAATCAGAGGGATTTACAGCTTTGTCTGGTTCCGAATCGAGATAAGTGTCTTCTGGAACTAGGCGAAGAGGAAATAAATGCAATTAACGGGGCTGAGGTAGAGAGGTTTGATTATTAATTGGGAAGATCGAGATTAGGCGAAAATTTACCATTAAATCTTGACAGTTCAATCTGCAGTGTAAATGGTGTTTTGCATCAAAAGGAGAAGGTCAGCTTCGATTTGTACCAACGATTAAAACTGCATCCATTATTTATACTTTAAACAACCGTCAAGGTTTTTGGATAAACTTGGTATAGTATATGCGCCGAATGTGCGCATATTCTTGTTTCAACTCTACCTGTCTAGAATGCAAAAATGACACCTGTCCTAATATCGGCCTAGTAGACGAATTTTTTTAAAACTATGATTTTAATATTAATCTTTGCAAAATTACCTATTTAATTACCATAACACAGGGTTGTCAATAAAATTCTTAAGTCAATTTCCCTGACAATTTAGTAGCCATTTCCCTAACATCTTAAAACGAGTTTTTTTTTTAAATAAGAAAAATGAAAGATTCTATCCCACATTTCAATTCAATTCAATTCAACTCAGTACCCTACAATCAGTAAATGAATACCATGTGGTAGGGGGGTGTAATC
>JAQGAF010004771.1:0-13528 GCA_034687865.1 Kryphioiulus occultus
GACGCAGTGTCGCACGCTGGCCTGTGATGGCTCGTTTTGGCGACATTTGTTTGAAGGGAGTCTACTAACCCAGTCAAAGCAAATCGAAAGACTGTTATTTCGGGTTACCGTTATTTCCGCCCAGAAGTTGGACCATGTACAAGGAGGTTCACCGTACAAGGAATGAAGATATGCTAGTAATTGAAAAAATCCATTCTAGCGTGTTGGGGCCCTTTGAAGTGACATTCCCAGTTGGATTTACAGACGTTATCGACTTGTGGAGCTGGTTTAAAAGGAAAGGTGAGATAGGTGAGTTTACAAAATAACGAAAAGGGAACGTTCAAGTATTGTTTCACTACGTTTACGCGCACGTTTCGTTACTACATGTACCTTAGGCCTGTTGCCTTCTGTGATTAAAGAACCTTGGAACAATTTTCATAGAACCGACGAGCTTTTGGCGTTGTGAAATCTGCCCCGGTGGTTTTGGCATCCCCGAAGGCCACAGACCTAACGTGTGCATGTAAATGCAGTGTTGTCAGCTAGAGATAAATAAAATTGCCTAATACCTAGGACGCACCAAAATTTGGATATTCTTTAGGGTTCTCACGTCGTGAAGTCAAGTGAACTTTCTGTGGCTTAACATGTTGTTCAATTTTGACTTCGAGAAACGAAAGCTAGCTATTTATTTTGTCCAATTTTGACAACGAATCAGAAAAACCAGCTATTTGCCGGGATACAAATCATATGTTCTGTAGAATTCCATGCAAAAGCAAGACATAATGAAAAAACTCAGCTATTTGCCTGGATACAAATGTGCAATGGCGACTATCATGGCATCAAAATCGTGACCATTTACTTTCACAGACCACAGCTAAAGATATGTGACCTGGTTTTCGCTGGCCGATTACACGCTGGTGGGACAAGGGAACGGTAGGGCCTACTCATGCATGCAATGAAGAAGCTATAGTCACACTTTATTATAATCAAGGTAATTTGACAATCAAGATTCACTCAGTCACCAGTGCGCAGAATGGCGGTTTGCACAACATCGACTTTCGCTATCAGCTGCTTCGTCATATAATAATTACGATTATACATAGTTTATCTCGCACTGCACTACACAGCATCATCCAACATTTGTACAATTAGCAAACAATTCCATAAATGTCCGAGAGACACTTATCGTATAAAATCACTGTTTTGGCCCATTAAAACAACAATCCAAACGCCACGAACAGCGCGTGCTGGACACTCGGGCTCGAGTCCCCTTCTTTTCTCGCACTTCTCCCAGCTAACCTCGGTGCGAGGTCACCATACCAAGTGCATAATAGCCTGCATAACCAGCATATTTAATAGCATTTTTGTACAAAGTTCATATATTGCCACTATTGCCACAGATATTCACAGAGATGTGATGCTCGATTTTCATCTGGATGAGATCCTTTGCTTAAAGGATTGCCACACCGCCTCTATTTTCTGCGTGTTCGCCCAGGTTTGAGGATCAACAAAATTGTGGCACTGGTTTACAGTCAGACGTTTGAACCCAGCTGCTGTTAGTCCACAATATGCAAACCAACAGTAAGTCATGCTGGTAGTGCCAGGTTGCACATGTTTGTCAAAAGTGACAAGCAGTGTCTTTGCATCATGCAAATTGTCCTGGCAAATCTCTAATCGAAAATCGCCCACAGACCCTGCTGTGGCATCATCCTTCGTAGTCACATCAATCATCTAAATGATCCAGGTACATTCCACAAGCCTGCCTTTTTGGTACTTTCATCGGCCAATCTTTGTTTCGTCCACTTTGATGACACTGCCTGGCCCACCAATCTTCCCATCTTTTTGATGTTTGGTATCGCAAGCAACCATGCAGACATCCCTGCAATAGCTAAACCAGTTCCACACAGTTGCTGAGCTGACCTTTTATCTCATTTATGGATCATTCACGAATCATACATTCATAATGGATTTTTGTACAAAATCGTTAAGTGAGAATTATAACGCTTGGGTCCAAATTGCTATCAGCAAATCATGTGTTCTGTGCAATTGATCTTCTAACTCTTCTGTCATTAAAGTGCTTCTTGTGGCATCTGAAGACCCCCAGTCCATACTTACCGATGTAGTTTCATTTCCCTTTTACGTTTATGGCCTTTTCTGGTTTTTGGCCGAAGCCCTTTTTCCTGAAGCCAGGTAATAGGTGCTGGCCTATCAGGAATCGCTATAACTAAACTACAGAAGTTGTAAACCATGACAATGGAAAATGTCAAATGCGGTAATACTGTGTAGGAACGGAACGACTACAAGTGGTTTTTCATTAATACACAGGAGTTTATGACGCGGGTGGCGCTGAATACCCCTGCCGAAATTAAGTACTCCAGCGTCATAGAGTGTAACGGATGGAAAAAGAATCTCCACCATGTTTATCATCTTTTGATCGATGGCTTGTACAGCGACGGATGCATTTGTGGCAAGTTGTGTCGACTTTTTAAACATTCCCCGTTACTCAGATCATGCCGTTCACCTCTTTTTCCGTTTCGGAAAGTGGCTTCATTAACGATTCCACACACTGCTAAAAAATTGAAGTAACTTCGCGATGTGTGAAGCTTAAAGCTTCGCCTAAAAATGTAACTCCTTAATATTAACGCGTTCATGGAATGAACGGTAATACTGTGTGGTTTATGCAAGTGTAGGAACAGAATGACTGCAGACGATTTTTCATAAATGCTGGGGCGTTTATGACGCTGGTGGCGCTGAATACCTCTGCCGAAATCAAGTACTCCAGCGCATGGAATGAACGTGTTAATAATTAACACGTTGATAATATAGTGGGCAAACTGCATTCGTGTTAAAACGCTTCATGGTTTTTTTATGCAAAGTGCATTGTGGGACGGTTCAAGAAATACAGGGTTTTCACTTATTCTTGCGTCGAAGTGCAGTGCTGTCGTAAACAGACGCATGAAACAAATATAAAATTGCATGCTTTCTGTAAACTGGGACAACATGGACCTAATTTTAAACTAAAAGAAATGCTTAATTTTGCAACGATATTAAGCTTATATCATAGCATTTTGTGTATAGCACATTTACATTTCTGTAAGTTTTATATCGCCGCCTGTCACGTGTTTCTCGATAACTCGGGAAATAATCGTTCGAATGTTAAATGCTTATATTCGTTATATTCTGTATTATATTATTTACAATTTGACGTTTGGGGAATGTTCATGCGCCAAACAAGGAAAATGGCAGCTCGGCTTGTTTGTGTTTTCACACGTTGTTTAGTGCCGACCGTCACAAATTTCTCGATAACTCGGGGAAATAATCGTTCCAACACTACATGCTTATATTCGTTATATTCTGTATAATATTGTAAGACCCAGGGGTGTGGGTTGACAAAGCACGTTTTGGTTTTCTTTAGTTTCGATATTTACCTCCTCGGAGGTGTTTTGGATCATAGAGAACCCAATATGTGATGTGGGAATAACACAATTTACACTTGTACTCCTATTTATTGGCCAAAGGCTAAGAGGCAACAAAATAAAAAACTTTCCCTTTTAGCTATCTACGAGGGCCCAGTTCCCTTCCCATTTGTTCCCACTTTTGCTTTTTACACACATCAGGCTGACTTGTTCCTCCGGTATCGAGCACTCACAACACACACACACAGCACTCGCGTGACCACACTGACTGGAATAACTTTTTCTGGCAAGCTGCGTCTTTATACATGTATATGGTTTTAATTGGGTCCACCCTTTATTAAAATTATCCATTGTTAGTTTTATGGCATTTTTATGTTTTCCGAGGAGGAGATAGGAAGATATTCAGTTTTATGTAAATATCCTCCAAGGGTTCCAGTTTTTATCATAGTTGCATTAAATTAGTCTCCTGTGTCGTCATTTCATTGTTTTCCATATCCTTGATGGTTTTTAGAATTCGGTTTTTCCAGGGTAAATCTTGTATTGATTTGTAGCCGTTCAAATTATAGGACGATTGGTGGTAGTCCCATTCTTGTAGGGCTTTTGGGGCCCGAGCAAAACCATCCTAAAGGCTCGGGCATGTGGGGGTGGTGATACGGATCCCTTGGCCACGGCCAATTTGCATTGCAAATTTTTTGTTGTTTGTTGTTTTTCTTCTTATATTTGAATTTTAAATTTTCGGGGTGACCACCTGAGGCATCCTGTGGGTGATGTTATCGCTGCGTCATGACATTCCTCCGGGCTTCGTCGACCATTTCTCGGTCTTATGCGGGTGTTCAGGTGTGTTCAAGTCTAATCGGATAGCCCAATTAACATAAAGTTTTTGTTGTTCTTACAATATTAGTAAGAATTTGACGTGTTTAGCAGACGCTTTTAGACCGAAACCAATAGTATTGCCCCACAAAATTACGTTGCTTAGGGATTTCCCTGGCCTAGGGAAAATATAATGGAATAATTGACTGGCCACGTCAAAATCTCGTCAAAATCTCGAAAAAATTCGTCAAAATCAACGTGTCTCCCCATGTTCCAGGAACACGGGGACTAAACTGGGAAAAAATACTCCGTTATTAATGTGTTAAAAATTTAACGTGATGAAATAGACAGCCAGGCGAAATTAATGTTCATTCAACTTAATGCATTCATTTTGGCCGGTCTGTTCTTGGTATCAGACTGAAAAACAACATAGCATATCCCTTTTAGACGGGCACTCACTAGGAGGCGCTATGGTATAATGGGACATACACTACATTTACACACACCCACAAAACCAACTTTACCAAAAAAAATTAAGCGTAATTTAGATTTGGCCTGAGAATGGGCAAGAGGGTGTTTTCTTTGAAAGCAATTCCACATATTAAATTTCTTTGAGCCTTCGTCATGACACTATGTCAATGGGAGGAAAAGCTGACCACTAGTTAGTCCCTAGTTAGCTGGATACTAACTCTTTGCAAGTGCATAAGTTTTCAGCATATAGCTCTGTTACTTATCCATTATAAAAAATCACTGTTTTCCAAGAAACTACATCCTGCTGCAATCGTTGATTATCAAATTCAATTTTTACGATCATCACATTACTCATTGTGAAAATCAATATTACGTAATGAATTTTCACATTTTTATATTGAAAATTGCAGTGTTTACAAAGAACATTAAAATGAAACTAACTTTTCCAGTTTCAATCAATACGTTGAAGACATAATTTTGTGTTTGGTCACACTGCATATGCAGTGAATATTTTGATTTTACTGCCCTTTGAACAATATAATCTTTGTCAATTTTTGACGTACCAATTCACCTTTTGTGGCTTTACTTTGGAGTTTGCACATGTGGTGTTATCTAATACTAAAACCTTGCTTCGATATCACATTCAAAACTGGAAAAGTGTTTCTTCACAAACTTTGGAGGTTACAAAAAAGTGATCAACTTGAGGAAACGAGACTAATGGCATCATTTACTTGAATCTGCAATTGTAAAATTATGTTATGACTTGGTTTAAGTGTAGTATTGCAGTATTGTCGGAGGATTCTCTCAGCAATAAACAGCAACTTCACAAGAGGGATATGGCAAAACACCACGGTCTGTAACTGCAGTGTTATGAGCTTACCTGTACAGGATGTATCCAAATGCTTAGCTGATCGTTCTGAAGGGTCGTCCAACACCTAGACAGGTGCTGGACTTGGAGGACGTGGCTACATGGGCCACGCCATCCCTTCCCCGGACACCCTGCTGAATAGTGGGTGGCCGACTGGACGAGTCATCCCCGATGGTGTAGCCTCCGAAGAGGCGGGCCAAACTAATGGTCAATTGGACCATTACGAGCCGGCAGGTCATCGAGTCGGGCATCATCCCCGGTGGCCACACTAACAGCAGAAAAACAGAAGGGGCAAGGGGATGCCAAAAACGGTCCACCCCCTCATCGCGACAATAACAGAAGGCTGGTATTCCCACAAGGTAGTCCATGGCACAAACTGGAAATACCTGGGCCTGGAGCAGCTTGGACATCGAGTCACCTGGATGTCAGGTGACAGGACATCAGGATAACCCAGATTGGGACTGGGACCAATTCCCAGAACTAGTTTCGACAACGGACCACACACCTGGGAAGTGACTCAGGTGACTAAGCGCCACCTGCCAGAAAGAACATGAACATGGTGCCCGAGGCCTAACACCAACTACATCTACAGGGTGAACGAAAAGCCAACAGTTGGAATCCATCTCGGAGCATGCTCGTGATTCTGCTGCTGTGATAGCCGGATTACTCGAATAGCTGAGTGTGACCCGTAGAGTCTGGAATTCCGTGCAGCCGTGTCATTGTGAATGTGAGGAAGATACCGAGGACCGGGCAGACGGACGTCAGCTAACAGGATGATCAGAGTAAGCGATACCACGATCTTCTAGTCGGGAAGGAGTATGGCTGTTAGAGAAAGTCAGGGAATCCCCTCCAGGGCCTTTAGGGTCAGTAACGAATAAAAGTTGTTAGCCCCACTTCCTGAGGAAGTCCCTTTAGATAAATTGTCTGTCGGGTTGGACCATCAAGGAGATCAACCCCTTCTGAAGGAGCCAACACACTTCCGAGGGAGGCGCTACCAATTGGGAACGACAGAGGACGGACAGCGCTGAACCAGAACGGTAAGGAGCACCGTAAGTCTAACTAACCCCCGCGTATGACAGCAGTTAGTGTTCGTATATCTTTCAAGCCATTTTTAACTTTAAGACTTAATACATGAGACACATTGAATAATTTTTATAAACATGCTGTTCCAGATTACCAGCAATATAATGTACAATGTTTTCAGAAATATCAGAAAGTGTTTCATACTCTGGAATGTATGAATGATCAAAGTAAACACGAGCTCGTTAACAAAAGTTCCGTATGTAAATTCTCTTTCCATGCAATTACCACTGTTAGATGGGACAATAATTCATTCAAGGCATTTGCTGTATGACTATCTAAATCCAAGTGCAGTTGGATTATTATTGTGCCCTCTACTATAACGTATCACTTAAAATCAACTCCAAGTGATGTTGGGACAACTTACGTGTGAAAGGCAATGTAGTTTTTGGCAAAATTGTACCATTGTGCCATAAGAGCTGATGTGCTAATCCTAATACACTTTTAAATCCATTCTATTGCTTACACAAATTGAGGCCTTGGTCCCCTTTTCTAATAGATGGCATGGATTAAGAAAGTAAAATATCGCATCAATGTTTTCAATGAATTTGATGGTTGGGCCAATCATCCTGGTATTCCGTTTATTTTACGATATGTGAGTGCCTTTGCGGAGCCGCTGCACTTTGTCCCCAGCGGATTTTCCGGTCGGGTAATGCATATTTTCGAGCGCGGAAATAAGTTAACGGCGCCACTAAAACGCTCATAACTGTTGAAATACTTGGCCGAAATCGATCATGCAAAATACATATTGTGAACAATTAAAAACTACAAGTACATATAAAACACTTCCATGTGCAAGCGCAGATGCACTTGCTATAAGTTTTCCCCGTTTGTAGTCGAGTGGGGATCCAGCATCCCACTGCCAAAAAAAACAATAAGGGACTGACAAAACAACAATTGTGAAAACAATTTCCAGTTATTGTATATAATTAGTACAGGTGATTTGTCGCTTAACTGTTATTATGGCAAATTAGTTTCATGCAGGAATGAATGTATAAAAAAAATTCGCACGGTAACATTGCTAGCAGGAAAAACACATATTCTCTAGGAGGCACATGTGTCGGCCATCTTGGATGAAAGCACAACTAAAGCAGCAAGAAATTCATATCTTAACATTAAATAAAATCCACAATGAGCGTGTTTACATAGTAACAATTTGCAACATTCAACAACATGAAACAGACAATACAAATTTGAAATCAAGGAGGGTATCGTACGTTACATTAAAACGACTGCGTTACCCCACCGTTGTCTAGCTATCGCTATCCTGACCCATGCAACATTCAGACAATACAATAAAAGAGTAATATTATCCCTCTCCTCGGGGCGTATTGGATCCCAATCACTCATAGGTTCTGGGTCAGATAATAGAAGGGTCTTCTTCACTTTAAAGTAGAATGGAATTCGAGACATGTTTCTCTTCAGTGCAGTAGCTAGTTTATTCAAAGATGCCACCTAATTATACAAAACTACCAGGTTCACCAGGTTCACAGCTATCTAGGCAAAACTGGCTAAGTGACTAATTGGCTAATTTCCCCCTCCCTGATTACCTTAAGACTTGGTCAAAATTGGTCTTACCATATTTTTCTGTTGAATCCCCATGGTGTTTTCACCTGCTCCCTCCTCAGGCTGATCCTGACTTGCTCAAAAATCCCCCCAGTTGTCTCCCGATACTTTCCTCCGAGATTATTCGAAAAATGGCTGATCTCAACATTCTACTCGCAGCTCTCTCCCATTCTGTCAACCTCTCCGCTAAGATATTTTTTAGTTTTTATTATTCAGTCTCGTCCCACCTTTTCCCATCCCACGGACATAAGGGTTCAGGTCATGGGGGTTTGGACTCCAGCCATTCTTTTGTTTCGGCTATGATTGTTACTCTCCCTCCCTTTCATCTCCTTTCGTTCTCTCCCTCCGGTCCTTGCCACCCCCTTGTTTTTTCGGGTTTTCCTTTATGATTGAAAATGTCACCGGGCTTCCGTGTCTCTTTTTAATATTATCACATCCTCTATTTTCGTTTTATTTTCATTTCAGTCGTTGGATCCCCTGTCTTGCAATTTTGGTGACCATATCTGATCCCTTTCCATTTTCCAGTTAGTCGTTCCCATTAATAACTAACAATTTTGTGTTGCCTGTCTCATTCACCCTTTGATATTTCATTTGGTTGGTGTAGGTGGCTGTCCTTCGCTTTTGGTTCACTCCCCCCCACGCTTTTGAATCACAATGTCAGATTGTGCACAGGGCTCCTTTTTAAAAGCACCCATCCCCAATTGCTCACCAAAATGCTCGACTGCTAGTCCATTTCGTAAGCCATACTCTACATGAGGAAGAAGGACAGGTCATATCATAGACCTGTCTTTCCGGAGCGGATTTGTCCAAAGACCAGTCTTTGCAGAAATGTAAGCTTCCTAATCATTTCACGGGCTTCAAAAGTCTACCAACCCATGTCGGAATACAAAGCCTCGACAGCTATGATCTTGTTGGCACCCAGGGTCGCCCTGGCATTTTGATTTTGTGTGAACGGGATTTTTTATTTAAGTCAGGTTAAATTTAAATTCTAAGAAAATAAATCCGCTCTCCTGACTGCAAGTTGTGTTAATCGAATGGCTAGGTAAATCTAAGGACTAATTTTGATTAAATGACGATCCAGGCAAAGCTACTCGGAAATGACAATGTTTATTTAGAAAAATATGTTAACAACTATAAGAGAGCTAAATTTATCATGAAAGCATTTCAACAATACCATAAATCAAAAATACCCTGGAAACTCCTAAAAATATATACTAACATCCTATGCCCCCTGCTAAGGGCTCTGGCCTGGTGACCACTAACACAGGTTAAGACCTGATTTATGTGCCTTCTGAAGGCGCCCTAATAAGCTACAAAAACCTTAAATTTTATACAACCTGATCAAAAGTTACACAAATTAAAACACTCCTCAACATTTAAAATTCCTAGCAAAATATAGTGAACATGATACTCAGACTGGTTTCGTTCCATACATCAACTTGAATCGTGGCTCCTTGATAGTGGCTCCAGAGAGAGAGAGAGAGAGAGCGAGATGACTTCTCCTGGATTTGTGGAATTCAGCAACTTTCCAGAAAATCCTTATTTCTGGAGAGGAAGGCAGTTCAGTCGTACTCGGGTGCGATGCAGGAAGCTCAGCATCCACACGGCAAGGGGCAGCACAAGGGGTACCACAGGAGTTCGGCTAAACAGCTCTGGTTTGGTCAGCAAGGCAGCACAGGGTACACAGCACAAGGGGTACCTCAGGAGTCCGTCCAAACAGCTCTGGAAGTTGGTCAGCAAGGCAGCACAGGGTACACAGCACAAGGGGTACCACAGGAGTTCGGCTAAACAGCTCTGGATTTTGGCCAGCAAGACTGGTAGTCTTTCCACAAGACTTAGGAGTTGGGCAAAATCAGCAAAGCCCCAGCAAGGGGAATTGCTAAAACAAACAGAGTGACTGGCAGCGACTGGGTCCAGAGAGAGAGAGAGCTGTCTTTATTTTATGAACTCTTTTTATACCTCTTTTTTGGGGCCAAAATGGCGTCTAAATTGACGTCATTGTAGCAGGTGCTTGACCCAGCTACTTGACCCATTGTAGCAGGTGCTTGACCCAGCTACTTGACCCATTGTAGCAGGTGCTTGACCCAGCTATTTGACCCATTGTAGCAGGTGCTTGACCAGGCTACTTGACCCAGTGTTCTAGTCTTTCGGTCAAGGGGCATTCCTAAAATACACTTAGGCAGGTGGAGGTCAGCCTACTTAGGTCTAAAGCTAGGTGACCTTATTCTAGGTCAACGTCCGATTTCTCTTTCCGAAATTCAGGGGCCCACATTTGGAAACGCCCGGGGTTTACGGCAGTCCATTCTGGTAATATTGAACCTTGCTGCCATATGTAACCGCAGGGTCACCGACATTTCCAGACTCCCCAAATGATATGCTGCGGAAATCACTGAAATGCAATTTTGCGCAATATACCTGCTGTTTTGAAGTACCCCATTTTCGATTGCCAACGTGTAGTTTTTGCATGTTGACAAGATTTTTCTATGTATTCATATTAAGATACCCACTTAATGGCATGGTGGTTTAAGTGCCATACATTAGTGGAAGGGCCTTCTTCCTCATTGAGCATCATAACGCCAGACTTGTCTTCTCCAAAGTCTATCTTCAAGTCTGTGAAATTCACCACAAATGTCCAATAGTTCCTGCAGCTCACCGCTGTATTCAGGGAGCAGGGAGTCATTGCAAAATAGTAATCCTGGAAGTAGATTTGCACCAATCTTGTGGCCCCATCCGGAATCCCACAGACAAGTCCCTAGCTCAATGTAACCAAAAAACAGGGACGACAGTGGACAGCCCTGTCGGACTCCTTTATCTTCAGGTATACCCTCGTGTTCAATTGTGCTATCATTGTATCACATGTCTAGTGTCTGCATACAGTTCCTTAATTGCATTTACTACCCATCAGTAGATCCCATATTTACTCAGCAAGACCCAAAGTCGAAGGCACCCTTGATGTCCAAAAAGGCTACGAACAAGGGATGCCATCTTTTGAGAGCAATCTCTATGATTTCTCAGTGCAAACAGATTATTACTTAACCGCCTCCCCCTTCTAAAGCCGGTCTTAAAATTGACAAGCTTGTCCGCTGCTTTCTAAATACAAATCTCTAGCACAAAATAACTATCATATGCCTTCATGTAGTGGGCAATAAAAATAAGTTATTTTTTCCCTGACTCAACACAATGTTTTATGAATACACAATTACAAAAGTTGTCCCTGGCATTGCCATCTGCATCATTTTTTAACATATGTGGTTCAGGTCGGCCACTTTCATGCTGAACTGCAAGATTTACTTTGTGGATTCCACTTTCCTGCATGGCCTCCATGTCAAAATAGTAAATAGATGGTTGTTGCTGAGCATCTTTGGTTTTTGATGTTTTGACAATGTCTGGTTTTTGCGTATATAATACAAATGATTTCTTTCAACAATTTCTTTGCAGTTGCTGCATTTGTGTTTCCCACAATCATACTTTTTACCCTCATACACTACCAAAGTGCATTTCCGACACCGCTGAATGTGCTGGCATGTACCATTTTCAATGTGCATGCGCAAACATTCTCTTCCCTTAATAATGGATTGCAAATATTGCACTATACTATGGAAGTGTGCTGAACAGGTAGACATTTTGGGTCCTGGCATGAAAGACAAAACTTTTTACACCTGTGGGTATCTTTGTCAGAATAAGCTGTAAATGAACAAAAGTGAAAATGTATAACTTAATTACAAGCTTAAATGTCATTGTCGTATGGATGTGTACACAAATAGCTGATTTATTACCTTATATACACTGGTACACCATTTTCCTATTGTTCTTTGGGGTTCAAAATCATAGGGAAAAACCTTACCCCAGGTTTTGGGTGAAGGTAAGGTTGAGAAAAAGTTTTTTACCTAGTTTAGCTATTGAAAAATGTAAAGCTTAGAAAAGTTAGTAAAGCTTGGAGTAGATGAGGCACGGAAGTGAGAAAAATCGGGCAAAGGGCGTGAAAATATTTTCTCCTTTCGAAAGAAAGGCTCATGCAATGTTGCCAGAAAAGTGCGCAATATATCGCTAGCGTGCCTTATCTATTTCTAGCTTAACCCTAAGCATCTCATTTCCGTCAAGTACGTCCAGTTTCTTTGGCATAGGAATTATTTTGTAGCAGGAATTTTCTCAGTTTTCATTTCGCACATAACTATCCATAATAATCCTCTGAATCCAAATAATGAGCATGGAAAAATTCACAGCAGATAATCCACTTTGGAGAGTGTGACGAGAAATGAAAGACACACGAAAACGCTGATGTCGCATGGGTCTGAGATGTCACATGATCATCAAAATCGCGCTTTCAACTAATGTCACGCCCATAGTACCCTCCCTGACCTGGGATGACAAGTTGTTTGGGTTCTCTAGCATGGTGACTCTTGAGAGCGTGTTGGGTCATCAGAACCCAGGGGTTGTTAGGTTAATTGTAGTGGGAGGTAGCGAGTTTCAACGTTAGAAAGAGATAAGTTTCAATTGTAACAATTGGGTTTTTATCTATTCCAGGCTTTACTACTCCAAAGATTTGTTCCACTATCCTATTGTGGTTCCCTATTTCCAACCCAGTTTCCCAGATGGTTCAATTGTGAAACATACTCACACTGAGCTCTGGGAGCTCCACTCACGACTGTTCAGGTGCTTCGGCGAGATCTCTGGCGAACTGTCTCGGACTGAGCCTTTCCATTGACTAACTTTGTCTCCTTTTTATTTGGTTTTCAGGTGTCCGCCCTGTGTCCCAGTTAATTATCTATTCGAAATTTTGTCTTTTTTATGGTTTTTTGGTTTCTTATGTTAGAGATAGGATTTTTCTTATATGCAAATTTTTTATCGATCTTGTCATCTGGCTGTTGTCCAATATAAAAACCATTTGCATGATGACTGATCATTTGCGTGTCAACAAAGTCATCTGAAGGTGAAGGTGCAGTTTTCAGCCAAATGATTGCATCATTTGGTAAAATTTCAAGAACCTTCATGAAATTTAATAATTTTGGTACTGCTGTGAGGAGGGAGTGGAACTATGAAGTTTGGTGGTTGGTGTGCTGCAATTTGGGCCCTCAGGAGACCATATGCAAGGTTTGGTCTTGTGGGGGCGCCACTGGGGAGTGATATCACATTGGTGACGTTTGTCTCCTTAATTTTATGACTTTTGTAGTTTTCTTTTATTTCAATGTCATTTTTCTGATGGCTTGATTGTTTTATTGGAATTCGGTTATAGGGCGGAGGCCTAACCTCATTCAGGGGAGGTTGTCTCTTTTTGATTGTTTTGGAAGAATTGTCAATTAGGATGGAGGCCTGACCTCATTCTGGGTAGGTAGCTACATTT
>JAQGAF010004772.1:0-13528 GCA_034687865.1 Kryphioiulus occultus
TACTGCTGAATAACTGGTAAGATAATTTTTCATTCTTTTGCGTGTTTTAAAAAACAGTATAAAGGAAAATTTCTTGCAGTGAGAATCCAACTTTCCCCTGCCTCGGGCTAACAGTCTTCACCATAAAAATCCATCAATAATACAGAATTTACGTGGTACGATTTTGTCCTGTGCATGCAATAGTGGGGTCCCCAAAAAAGTGTACCCACTTCGATTCTAAACCCTGCGCACGTCTTTGTGTACTTGTCGGCCATAAAATAAACATTTCCGAGTTAATTTTCAATTTCCCACCTACGCGTGCCGCCGCGCATTCAAACGTTACCCCAAAAACGCCAGTTCTGTGACGTCAAACTACTACCCGTTTCGTCCTTGGCTGCCTCTGCGTAAAGTGTGTCAGCTAGGCGTTTTCGAAAAAATCGATCGCGTAGCAGGCAGCTACCGCCACCTGGTGCTAAAACCTAATGGAAATCATAGAGACGAAACAAAGGTCACAGTCGATGTGACTGTGTTTTCATTGTTTTGGAGTTGATACAGTATCTATGGTATTGGAGAAACTGTTGTGACGATGTCTCAATTGAACGGCGATGATCAAAGGTTAGTAGTAACCGGTTATGACGCAATAATCCTCAGAAAACTCCATTTAATAATACACGTACGTACGTGTGGGTGTGAACACAACTTCAGCGCCATTATGTTAAAAATTCCATAATCACGTGCAATGCTTTGCTTTCTCCTGAATGATCGTAAAGTTTGACATATCTACCGTTTTTATTCCTATAAATTTTGTCGAAATAGAGTACATGTACATGTATGTCATTGGTTAACCTTAGGCCTATCATTGCTTGAATTGGGTTCAACGACTTGTGTCATAGCAAGTGGTTATATGTTTGCAAATAGCAAACCTACAGTGACCAATAGATTGTTTCCCTATTCAGATTATGTAATTTAGAAAGTTGAACATTGCAGTGATTCTCTCGTAAATTGCATCTCACAAAACCCCAAGTTTGGGGGGGGGGATCTGACGGCATTTTTTGGACACAAAAATCAACTGTGGTGGATTACAGCCCACATTTCTCACAAAAAATATTTCGTGCATTCCCGATCAGAGAACGCCGTAGGCGAAATTTTTGAAAAAAATATTGGCAACAACGCCCCTAAATATCAGCCTATTAGTCAAGACTAACAAAGGAAAAACGCGATAATTGAAAAATGTGATTACGTAGAGGACGACACCTACATATGAGAAATATGCATGTGTAATCTGGTTTTCCATTACCGAGTGGGAAACACAAAACCATTACCCAGTTTCTAAAACTGGATTTTAGTTCGGTGTCTTGAGTATATCACTACAAAATGTTATCGGGCCCTTTGGTCCCCGGGAAACTGCCATTCTGTAGACCAGTGGCTCTGTTTGTAGTCAAGCAGTTCGATGATAGAAATGGAAATGTACATTTAGCAACCAGCAAGAATGAGCAGAAATTAATATTCAAATAAAGTCTTTTTTAAAGTAATTTTACTTACGCTTTTTCGCAACGTAGTGGGAACGACACCGTCGTCAAAAAAATTCACCGGTTTTCTTGCGGACAAGATTTGTTCTTGCTCCGAGAGGTAGTGAGCATCAACCCATTCCAGAATTCGAAAAGGTGGGAGAATGTTGCGGAGAACTTGGCCAGATTGATGCCAGTGTCAAAACGGTGCTGTCGGGATAGGACGAACATCCTCATAAAAACCTACCTGAAAGAGGACATGAAAAATCTGAGGGGTCGAGGGACTGATGAGGAGATCAGCATAAAGTTGAGTTTGCTACAGGTAATTCATTATAATTGCATATACAATCTTATGTAATTATTTTGGTCGAAATTAATTTACATGTATCAGGAATTACCAAATGATAGGAAGTGATAGATCTCCAAAAAGAGGCATCAAAACAGAGTGCATCTGAGTTGCTGAAGAAGGATTACACCAGAGAAAAAAAGCCCATGTGCATCGAAAATGTGCACAGTGCTGGGGTGGCTGTTAAAGAGTGTCCCTACTCTTCGGGTAGTTGTGAGTTTCATTTCCAGCATGTGCAATTTTTAGCCAGATTACGCTTACCATGTGATTGAATTTGATTTCATTTCTATAGCGGTTGGCGATGATGACGAGTTGAATTTTGAACTTCCACCAATGAAAAGGAGCCGGTCATCAGTGGTAGAGTTCCTCACCAAGAAACAGGAGCAAGAAGTTTCGCTCCAAGAGACTCAGATGAAGTTAATTCTCGAGGAAATGGAGATTCAGAAGAGAAAGGTTGCCATCGATGAGAGGAATACAGCCCTGGAAGAGAAAAAACTGGCTCTTGAGGAAAAAAAGATTGCACTTGAAGAAAAAAAGATGGAACTCGAAGGTAAAAGGCTGGAGTCGCAAAAGGAGGAGCGACAGAAAGACCGAGACATGTTTCTACGGATTTTGGAATTGGCATTGAAAAGATAGCATAATATTTTAACTCTTCATCACTTGCTACATTCTGAAAAAATATAGTTGTTGGGAATCCAACGAGGGAAGTTGGCGATTCAACTTTACATTAATGGTTGTTTGGTTGATGAGGTTGAAGGGCACAATACCTATAGGACACGATGCCTTTAGGGCTTAATAGCTCCAGAGGGATAACAATGGAGTAGAAGCACGTGACCATTCAAGCACCCTGATAATGCATGGAAGAGGTCACAACCTCATGACAAGTTTTACATTAATGATAGTACGCCTTCATAAGAAACAGGAATAGTATTTATTTGGAGAAACGCAATTTCTAGTTTTAAGTTGACCACACAAATCAAAAATCACAAAATTACCAGTATTTATGAATGACGCGAGATTGACTGCTTAGCGCGCTGACTTACTTCGTATTTCAGGCTTCGTTAAAATTCGTTAATAATGAGGGCAGTATATTCGTTGGCCTGCATATAAAAATTATAAAACAACACTGAAAAGGAAAGAAAGACTGAGGTTAACTATACAAATATACAATTTGATCACCTACTTCTGATCATATACAACAAGTTGAATTATTTCATCGGCTAACCGATTTGCAGCCTGAAAATGAAATGTGCCATATTACATGTACATAATATTACCTCGAGCTTCCACAATAAAACAATTAAGCTTGTCTTTTTATGTAACTGCAATAGTTGTTCAGTCGTGTGTGCAATAAAATTGACTGGGTGCCCCACAAGCATTTTGTTCAACATCTCACAACTCAATACTTTTTCTTCACAGAAAAAGAATTTTGGCATAAGCTATCCTAAATTTCTTAAGCTCTTAGGGTATAGCTCTTTGAATATAGCCTGTTTCTGTGGGAGCATGCAAATAATCAAACCATTCAATTTTGAATTATACTTTAAACTTTTTTAAATATATGGAGATATGTGGAAGGAAGTCATTTATATCAAGAATTACCTTCTAAATTTCCAGCACTAAAGAGAATCGAAAGTGAAATAAATTGAACATTTACTTGTATGCAATTTGTAATTATGTTTGATCATACGAGTCTCAGCTGAATTTGTGAAATGCGGAGAACATAGTTTATTCCTAACCCAGTCAAAACTGCATTTCCTTATCTAAGCATGTAACAACTTTTTGAGTCATTTATCAAGATTGACTTTTGGTCTCTTCACACTACTTTCGATGCCATTTATATGGATAATTAGGACATCTTTGAAAACCAACTAAAACTGGACCGAAAGCTTGAAAAAAGGTTACCTGTACAATGCCAAAGATTTTTATCCAAACCAAGTAGCACAAGGATATAAATGGGAAGGAAATGGAGATATGAAAACATAATGAGGATAGATGGTTCCAAGGGTTGAATTTGAAAATATGTAATGTTGTGGCCTGGTATTTGTAAAACTGATTACTGTTTCCTGCCTTGATCAATTCTAGAATAGTCTTGCTTCCTATTGCAAAAGCGACATGATAGTGGTGCTCTTTCAGTTATTCACCAAATGCGTCTAAATGACATTCCGGTGCTGCTTCAGAGCAGTTTTCCCAAAATTACTGAAAATAAAAAATTAGCATTGAAAATACGCGCAGCCTTGATGAAATATGTAGATGGCAATACTGGAGATGATCAGATGTGGACTTAACGAATCCTATTATCAGAAATATTTCAAAAGTGAATAGCATTTATCTTTAATCGACAGATCGAATAGCTATGATATGATATATACGAGACAATTTTCTGGGATAAAACATGTGGATTATATATTTATATGTACAATATGTGTCATTTCACTTTACGTGGAACTCTGCACTTGGATGCCATGAAACTGGCTAAAGAGAACTGAACTGCTATAAGCTTACTTCGACTTCTGGCAAATTGCTTCAAAATCTTGCATGATTACAACGATCTCTCGTCGGCCATGTCTTCGAACTATTTCCAACTTACATATAAATTGAGCAGGATAGGGCTTCGTCAAACTATGGATTAAAACAACATTAATGTCAATGACAGCATGTTGGCCCCAATTCAATTTCCTAAATCATGTGACACGAGTTATCAACTGATATCAAGTAACGCTTTGACAAGATCTAGATATTTTGATCACAGGATAAGATTTTGTGGAACTTTTTGGCCTTAGTTTTTCCAAGTGCTCCCCACTCGTTTCATTTATCAAATTGCAAGATATCTCCGATGCGTTTATGGAGAAATCAATTTACATTCGGGTCGTCGCAGATGCCACGCTGACAAAAACTGCAGATATTGCACAGTTGCAATGCTGGAAGTCTTGCCAAAAAGTTAACATTGACGATGTCGAGAGAATTAAAAAGCAATCTTTTCTAACGCGCTACCAGAAAGGGGCATCTAAAAGCTTAAATTTTTTAGCACGGCAGACAGCAGTTGCGAAGTATTATGCTAAGCACTGACCTACAAGCTATTACGGAGCAAAAGCGAATAAATGCAAACTCTGGATAATATAGGCGATGTGATTGAGCCTGCTGATTTTCACGGCGCAATACAAGTTGCCACCGCTGCCTCACAGAGGCCACCATCAATGAAAACCAAAGCGAAGCTTGATGTCCAATGAGAGAAAACATGGCGATGATAATCTGTCTCAATCCAGGCCGAAGTGCACTTAAACCTCGTTACGACCAAGTGAGCTGCAACTTCTCATTTTAGCAAGATTCCTGGCTTTATCGCACTCGAAAAAAACACATTCACCAAAGTTGTTTAGTTCTCTGAGGTCACCTGAGGTCAGCTCTGGAGAAAGGTTCAGTCCAGGATTCCTGAGAGCGAATTTTAGGCAGATTCAACCTGAAAACTTCTCGCAGTATGGAATAGTCTCAATTAATTACTGGAATCGCCAGTTTCGCTCCCGTGGTCAATGGGGGGCTCGAGCGCTGTGTGGACCGTGATTTCAACGCAACGGTTAATGCTGAGAGCAGGATAGAACACACCATGGAGTCCTGTGAAGGCGACGGGGCCCTGGACTTCTTGGTTGACGTAGAAACTCAGCTGACGGTTGTCCAAGTCCAAAAGAACGCCGACAACGGAGCCAACTTCGATCCCTCCTTCGGCCCGGTTTTCGTGCTTGTCCCGGTGCAGGAACCAACTTCGCTGGTTGTCTATGTACATGCTCCAGCCCTTCTCGTCCTTCCCTGCAATAAGAGCATCAATTCAATTCATTGAAGGAACTTATAGTATATTACATGTAACCAAAGTTGGTCAACTAATGGGCAATGAATGATGGTCATTTCGTAATTTTGACCACCCATTGTGCAACGGGTCAAGCGATTTTCAAAGTTTGGGGGATACAAATTCGCTTTTTGTTACTTGTCATGAAATCGAGGCTTCTGATGCATCACTGAAACTTGAATAAAATCTATTTTAAAGTTTGTAAATGCATGTAAATTGTTTCGTTATATTATTAAGCCAGGGTACGCCGTAGGCGAATTATTTTTTAAAAAAGTTACTCGAACTACAGATTGTGAAAATTTTTAAGTATAGTTTCACTAGCTTTTTCTAGAACTACTGGATTTGGAATTGCAAATTCCATGACTTTTCCAAGACTTCGAAATTTTTTCCATTTCTGTTAGAATATGGGGCCGTTCAAGCGTCATGTCAAGACTAAATAGCGATTGTCAGAAATATTATCTACCACTGTTGAGACATCATTATTGGCCAAAAACACGCCGTGGGCGAATTTTTTTTGCGAAAATGGGAGACAAATGAAGAATTGAAAGCCAAATTTTTATTTTGTGAATCAAAAGACAAAAATTCCATAACCCTGTTGTAAATTTAATGACATTTTCAAATTCCATGACTTCCACGACCAATAGCAAACGTGGTGGATTTTAGTCCTCTTTTCTACATTTTTTTTGACAATATTATGCATTTCACTAGAGAAAGCCACAAGGCAAAAGCGAAATGTTTAAAAAAACATTAGCAAAAATGATGAATTACATGTTTATGAATTTTATATACATTGGTATAGTATTAGTCACATTTCTAGAAAGGTAGAGTTCTATGGGATGGCCATGTACAATTTTACCATGCGCAGGTTGGGAAACGTGGCAAAACACTATACTGTCAAAATATGATTAATAACAATTTCAGGGTGGTGGCAGCAAGACCTTCTACTGACCTAACATGATATCCTTGGCCGCATCGAATCTAGCGATCCCAAATGCGGGATCTGCGTTATTGTCATATCGGTCGATGGTGATTTCCCAGTAGTGCACCCCCCTGGAGAAGCCTATGTTCCCCAGCACCACCCTGTGCTCGTAGCTGTCGCAAGTCACCGTCTGGTTCTCGTTGGAGAACTTGATGTCCGGGTGCGCCGTGCCAGTGTCCATGGTAAACCAAGCCACTGTAAGAGACAGACAGACAGACATTAGAAATACGAGCAAAATTAGAACCAATTTCGTCAGAAAAGACAGAAATCCACAGAAGCGCAGAGTCCAACAATGGCCATTCGTTGCACTTACCTTCGGCGGTCTGCAAGCAAATGCATTCGCTGTAATCGCCCTCTCCAGTGCTGTTGAAGGCCTTCACCCGGGCATTGTAGACGGAATTGAAATGGAGTCCGTCCACCGTGCAAATGGTCTCCTTACCGCAATAAACTTCCTGAAATGAGCAAAAAAAAGCAAGACTTTTTAATAAACCCCATTCTTCGCAACAACTGCCGAGGGACGGCTTCTGTTCATTGAAAGACATTGCCAATAAATAAGAGCGAAATAATGTCCCAAAACCCCATTTCGTGCATCAAGTGCCTCCCACAACATTCTGCTATTATTTCTAACTGCAATTTGCGCAAATAAGCTTACGAGAAAAGTTAAGTTCCAGCCGCAACGCAGAAGCCCGAACCGAACTAGGCCATAGTTGAAAGCCCATTTTTATTCATGCACTTCGAAGCTTATTTTCATTTCATTTCATTCACACGGTCCATTAAGACTAACTCAATTTTGTGGGGATGGTGGAAATTTAACATGATCAACATCAACCATGCCTCGGGTGCTGCACCCTCGCAATAATACGATGCGATTCCCATGAGCCGCATGCTGTTGACAAAAAACCATGGACAAATTGGTTGAATTACAATATTTTGCCACGAATTTCAGAAAGGTTCGTTTTTTCCACCAGGAGACACCGCCGGGCCCTCCGGCACCAATCCTCCGTAGAATTTCTGGGCAGAATTCAAAGTTTGGGACTTGGTGGAAATTGGATATCCATCGTCAGGGAGGAAAATGAGATGTCGCAAAACATCACTGGGAATCTGCATGAAGGGAGAGGGCCAGCAAAGAGAGGGTTAGGTGCATTGGATGCTGAATCACCGAGCATTCCTAACCCGTGTGTAATGAACCGAGCACTTAGTTTGGCTTTGTTCGGAGGGCTTATGGAATGGATTGGGCCAGGAGGGCGTTGGGGGATGGAAAACTGAGCCAATTAAACCGCAAACAGAAGTTAAAAAATGCGGACACAAGAGGGTGAAACGCAGTGAAGGGTATCGGGAATTTTAAAAAATGACAACGGAAGTACAGTATAGTGTCTTCCACACAATGCCTGGATTGCAACGTAATGGCAAGGGTACAAATGATCTAGGAGATATAAGAAGAATTTTAGTTGGTTGTAAACCCGCACCTTCAGTACTACCATTTGCACCTGCAATAAATTCCGCAGGATGTTCATGAGCAAAAAATTCTCTAATGCTCACTAGGAGCATGCTTATGTCATCTCCAAATCGTGATTTTCATACACCCACCCTAAGTGATGACATCACGTTGACTAAAAACAATTCGAGTCAGGGAATTTTCATCAAAATTAGATTAAAATTGATGGCTTTTAGTCACACAAAAGCACATTAAAAGCATTAACGCGGTGAGCGACACATCTTTTGCAAAACTGGATGACAAATTTGTGGATTTTAACAATTTCAGGCATGTGGCCAGTATGCAATTTTTCACTTTTTACATCGAATAATCTGATATTTTTCACTTTTTACATCGAAGAATCTGATATTTTTAACATTTACAATTTTGTCAAATGCAATTACCTGGTTTTTTCACATTTTTTTCACATGAAAATATTTGATTTTTTTCACATTTTTTAACCATTATTTTTGAAATAAATAGCTATTTCAAGAGCTATAACAGTGCATGTCAAGCTACAGGACGTGACCCACCTACAATATTGAGAACGCCATGTTTTTTTTTTTTACAAAACCAGACCACAAATAGTGGATTTCAGCTTACTTTTCTAAAAAAACATTGTATGGTGTAAAATTTAATATCAATGTTACACCTGTAGGAAAATTCGACCAAAAATGGATTTCAAGTGTATTTTCATGGAAATGATTTTTAAGGCATAATGCATTATTTTTAAGATTCTTATAAATATTTGTCTTCAAATGAGCGCCGCAGGCAATTTAAAGAAACTGATAAAAATAATACAATTTTTGAGCTGCTTTTAAGCTATTTAAGTTTTAAGCTACACATAAATTGTTAGTTTTAACCAATTTTTCACACTTTTCACCAAAGGGTATAAATTTTCACATTTTTCCCACTGGCAACATGCCTGCACTTTCAATCACACTCATTATTTTCATTTCATTCTTTGAATATTATATCGCATTATCACCGAGTGTACATGTTTTATTCAAAAAATAAAGCTGAAATTGATATTTTAAAAAATGATGACTCAGCCTTTGCTTGACCCCATCCCAAGACATAGAAATACTCGAATGTCCCCTTTCTTGATATTTTCCTCCCGGCTATCTAAAAACTAGGTGAATGTTGAACTGGTTCGAAATCAATACGTTTAATATACATGTATTGTTATATTCCTTCCGTTCTACGCTTTAACGATTTCCTAATTATGATGTTTATGAGTTGATCCCTAAATGTAAGAATGCGATAAAAATTTCAACAAGTTTATCAATCATACAGATAGAATTTTCTCAACATGTACACAGGTACAGACTGTGGAAACTCCTTCCACTATCTAATTTTCTCCGAAGTATTCACAAGATACATTAAGCCGGTGAAGGAGTTAAATATCCTCATGTTCTCTTCATGTTATCCTCATGTTACATTTTATTTTATACTACATTTTTTAAAAACACGCAAATAAATAAAAAATTAACTTACCAGTTATTCAGCGGACCTTACTTGAGTGCGTGATTGACAGAAATATCAGCAATTTATGCTGATAATTATTTTATTCACGATTTACTTCGTTCCGATTTGAATTACACTTTCCAGGTGTCGTTCTTTTCTCGTCGTAACCATGGCAACGGCTCGTTCGATTTTGGTTCGATCGAATTCGATTTATTGGTTTCTTGGAGATTGTAATTGAAATCTGAACGAAGTAAATCGCGAATAAAAAACTTATCTGCGTATATAGACAGTATTTCTATCAATCTGATACTAAAGAATGTACTGCTGAATAACTGGTAGGATAATTTTTCATTCTTTTGCGTGTTTTAAAAAACATAGTATAAAGGAAAATTTCTTGCTGTGAGAATCTAACTTTACCCTGCCCCGGGCTATCCGTCTTCATCTTAAGTAAAACAAAATGACACGTGTTGTGAAACAATTCCCGACAATTAAATAGAGCTCAGTTATGCGGATTTTGCGGGTTACAGGCTTAAAAGCACATGCAATTTATCGAAAATGTTGTCAGTGAATGGATACAAGTTCATGTCTGTCCGAAACAGAGGTTTGGGGCAAAAAGTTCGTTAATGTTTGCATTTTTATTTGTGATGTACATGAACATCAAGTAGTGGCAAAACGTTTTCTGACTAATAAGGAGTTGATGGCAGAGGTTTGCAAATGGATGTGTGATCCGCAGGATTTTTAATTCTTCTTTACATTGTGGAACAGACATGAACTTGTCACCAAACATCGGCGAAACTTTCTGATTAATTTCATGTGCATTTCATCCTGTCATTCATGGTTGCTTAACATTTCGTGCATTTCAAATTTTTTATGCGACACGTCTTTTCGATGATTCTAAAAGAAACAACAAGACTTTTTGATCCTCCCTGTAAATAAGGAAACACTGGGAAATACGGAAAATTGAAAATGTTATAAAAACATATTTCCTTCCATGAAACCACTATCAGGGTAGTCAAATTTCTGTACAGTAATATTTTCTAACAATTCTTGCACCATTTCTCACTCGATAACGTGGAGTTTCTTTTGAAATAAAGACAAACGAAAATGTTGTTCAAGTACTCTCTCAGCACTGATCGCTCGTTAATGGGCAATTTTGTTTATTAATAAACATAATGAAGAATCGAAAGCTAAACAAGTACGGATAAAAAATTCCGATTTGACAGACCGCGATGGATTTATTAGCCTAAATTACAAATGATGTAACCAAAACAGGGCCAACTAGTAAATAGTCGCTGCTAATCTGAGCAGACTGCAAACAAGAATTTAATCTAACAGCTTTGCTTCTCATTTCAAGAGTTTGTGATTGGATAAATAAAACTTAAAATCGAACCTCTAATAAATCAGGTGCCTTAATTCAAGAACCTAAAAATAGCGTCCCTGAATTCTATTGCAAAACTGTCCAAAAGGAGGTCAAAGACTTACAAGGTGATGATGTTATGGTTTTGATTGAAGAAGACAGCAAATTAAAATGAATTAGCCAACAATGAAAGGAATTGCGGATAAACAGCAGGGAATGACTGGGTTATACAAAGGATCTAAAATGATGGAACCTGCTGGAGATTATCGCTTCCGCCGACACGTCCTCTTGTGTTCCTTCTGCCAATGAGACTGTTGACAATCTGTACTGCAGTATGACGTATTCCAACAGCAGTGATAGATTGCCTCATTCTCGCAGTTGTAACACTAGACAAACAAAGAAACAAAATAAATTAACTCGAAAACTCAAGAAAAAATTCGATAAATAAGCTATCAGCTAAATTTTCCATTATTTACTTTCACATGAAAATTTAATGTTTTACTAAAATATCGCTGTCTTTCCTTAAATCCTATACAGTACCTACAAAGGTCTAGATTTTCGACTGTAGTTTTAACAAATTCGTTAAACCGCTCACTGGCGTTTCCTGTTTACATGTATTTTAAATAATAAATGCATACAATACAAAATCGAAACAGAAAATCCCACAATGTAGAAAGCCTTCCACATTATTAAACTTATGAATTTATCAAGCTCCAGCTACTTTGCACTAAAACAGCAGTACGCCAGAAATCGCACATTACAAAATTCAAGGTTTGGCTAATCAATGCCTTAGATTTGTCCAAAGAATATTTCGAAATTGTCCTCAAAAAGTTCGAGATTGGATATTTATCATTAGTCCAACATTTTCTTGAATATAGCTTCCCGATTTGGAACCAGTACAGGGAGAGTCCCAAGCCGAAATTGGAGCTTTAAGTTTTGTCATAGGCATATCCAATGATATATGTTGCAATCAAGACGTTAGGGTCTTTTTCAAAAATTTACTATGTTGGGAAATTCAAATTTGATTGAGAATCTTTAAACGAAACCACTGAGATAGTAGAACCTGTCTTTCCAATCCACTTATGAAAACCCGAGCCCATTCGGATCCATATTATTGGTCATATTTCTTGCATACCATCATACGTTGAGATTCTCTTCCAAACTATTGCCTTGGATTTCAAGAAATTCAAATTAACAGTGTCGATGGTGACCACCCTAATACGGTGGCAATTGCTGTATAAATTGGGTTGATGGATTATATCCCCCATCACATGGTATTCACTTATGTTTCAAAAAATGATCAAATCTACAACAAATGATTACCCATTGCTTTTTCTTGATTTCGGAAACAATCTGTTGGTGCTTTTCTGAAAGAGCCTTAATTTCTTGATCATGATACCGCTTGCATCTTGCCTCAGTTTCCAACTTAACCCACTCAACTTCCTTCCGGGCCTGATCACTAGCATGACTAGCGATCTGGGCTTCCTTTTCCAAAAGTTTAGCCTGAAACTAAACAAAGAAGACATTGCATATTATTTCAACTTGGCATTTGATTGAATTTTTAAGTAAGGGGTAATTATAATTACTCTAACACGCGAAAACCAATTGACAGAAGTCAATTTTGTACTATGAATATCTTTACCTCATTCTTAAGGGCTTGCAATGTGATCTCGTGTTCCTTATTCAGGTCGGCTTGCAAAGTTCTTTCCAAATCATGTGTTGCCTGGGTAACAGCTCTGCTGATGGCCAAACTGTTGGAAGTCTGCTCTGGATCCGTCTGAATGTATTTTGAACTGATTTTAGTCAGTTGCCCCTAGAAAAATGAAAAATAAACACTGGTAACGACTCTGGATACTAATCTCTGGAAACTAATATCTCTAAGCTAATCCTTGAAAACCAGCACAATTATCAAGTCTAATGAAACGAATAATACAATCAAAAAAGAAAATATGTACACGTTTTAAAAAAATGTAAAAATGGAAGTATAACAAACAACTGCACCAGGAAAATCAGACGAACTCCAAATGGCCTTGAAATTCATACCTGATTTCAAAGGGACATCACAACAATGGTGCAAAATGAAAAAATTTCATGTACATGTAAATAAAGTGAAACTTGCTTTGCAACTTGTATGTATATTAAATATAGACATCTAGTCATTTGACGCGTCATCCTGCGAACCGCGATCACACATCAGCACTGGTGCACAAGTACGCTCATTGGCTTACATTTGAGACAACCATTCGAAACAACACAATTTGAGTTCAGTATGAATTTCCCGTCAATTCACAAATGCAAATTAGTCTGCCAGCTGGGGAGCTTGTGACACTACAGTTAAAAACGCTCTTAACGGGAAGTTCCTCTCCCACCCCTGCCATGATAAAAAATTGAAAAATTGTATACATAAAATCTCTGCGAATAATGAATAAATAAATCGTCGTGATAATAATTTTGCTTGATAGTCTGGTTACTTCAGGAGGCGACAATTCAACTTTAATGAATAAACGCCCTTTGATTAATTAATAAAAAAGATAATAATTCGAGTTGCCCAATATTGTCAATAGAGGGCGCCAACGACCATTT
>JAQGAF010004773.1:0-13528 GCA_034687865.1 Kryphioiulus occultus
ATAGACAATATTTCTATCAATCTGATACTAAAGTACGTACTGCTGAATAACTGGTAAGATAATTTTTCATTCTTTTGAGTGTTTTAAAAAACATAGTATAAAGGAAAATTTCTTACTGTGAGAATCTAACTTTCCCCTGCCCCGGGCTATCCGTCTTCACTTAAAAAAACTGAGCAAAAATAATTTTGCTCTTGTATTTTTGAGTTATACAAGATGCCACCTTTCAAAAAGTCCTAAAATGTAATCTCAAAAAATCCTAAAAAGTCCTAAAAACTGAGTCTTAGAAATTGTTTGCCACCTGCTTTTACTTGAGCAAGTTTTGCAGTTTGCAACATATCTTTAAAAGTATTAACAAAAAAACTTACGGTTTCCTGAAAATCACCAGTTGTTCGTCCTATGATCTCACCATATCTGTTGCTTTCATTTCAGTTTGCATTCGTATATGCGAAACTAATCTTTCACATCTTTAATATTTATCACATCATGCTTTTAGATCATGATATTTATTTGCTATATCAGTCCAGTTGTTCGTCGCGGAAAATACTTTTTTGATAAATTCTCCACGAAATCTCTACAGTCGAACTCTTGTGTCAACTTTAGTCATGCTTGAGTCTTATCATATTTTCGTTATCGCATATCCTGCTCCGTGTCTTTGAAGGTCAGAGTTGTGGCACCAACTCTGAACTCCTAGTTTTAGGAGGTTATACAGCTATACAGATATTTGATTGCATATCTTCATCAATGATATGTTATCAATATTTCAATGCCGCTTTAACTTCCTTTTTGGTTTTTTTTTGAAGAAAACGGCAGGAACAGTTCTGAACATGTTCGGAAGCCTAGTTCTAAGCATAGCGATATGTGCATATAAGGAATTAGATCACAAATGATGAAATTAATTACAATAATTTAAATTATTCAAAAAACTACGTTCATTTACTACAGTTGCTATACGAGGTATGTATGGCTAAGTACTGTGAGCCAGAAATAAAAACATTACACTTCACCCAAGCTGCCTCTAACTGCTAGGCAAACACAGCCAGCCTAGTTGCCGTTAGGAGAAGCCAACTTTCTTATACCCCCTTTGATGCTAAATATGCACAAAACAAAAAACAAAACATAACATAACCGCCATACAACAGGATATTGGTTTTTTTTTTTGTTTTCTGGCAACTTAACGATTTTCTCAACTTTCAACAGCCTGCTTTCAATTCTACGGAGCAAATTTAATACAGACACATTTATTTGTAACAGAATTAATAAAATAAACTTACTCTGGCATAAAACGCCCTTGAGGTGCTCGTCCTGGAATCTGTTTCGAACATCTGCGACTTTCGATCCAATTGATGTTGGATTTGTGAGCACTAATATTTTTTATGTTTTTCATATTTATTCGGACACATGATAATTTTACGTGAGTAACAAGCAAAAATCGCCTCATCTTGTTTGGTTGGTATGCCTACACATTGCAACCATTCTACATGTATATGACTACTCCATACTTTGGAAACGGTTTTCAGATATTAAGCTTTAATATCATTTTTGTAGGTTATTAGAATTTTTTTAAACTTCCTTTTTTGGTCTCAACCATGAATTACTACCCCTAAACTGATAAGAAGTATATAATGCGAAGCTGACAAACAGAATACAATATACATGGTAATGGGCGTTCGCAGGATCTTTGCCAGGAGGGGGGGGGGCATCCCTATTCATATATATATATATATATATATATATAAATAATATATACCTGTATGTTTTGGGCATAACTCCCTTATTAACTTGATTTCCGGGAGGGAATCGCCCATGTACATGGTGTTCATTTAAAAACTTTGCACCGTGATTATTATAAATACACTGTGAGATAGAGAGATCTTGTTTGAGGGAATGTTTATCAATCAGGGAGAACCATTTGGAAAATATTCGCAAATGGCAGTGACCCACCCCCTCCCAACCTTTGACCCCAACGTAAAAAATTCAAATGGCAACCCATGCCTTGCACAAATGTTTAGAAACTGGATTACAAATACTGGATTTTAGGCCACGATTCTATACAAAAATATTCTGTGGTATTAATTATTAAGGAAACTTCCTAGTCAAAGTGTTTCAATAAAATACATCTCAAATAATACATGTAGATCGATGCACGTTAGCCTACATTCCAATACAAGCAGTTATTTAGTAACATTAATAATTTAGAAAGGCCAAATGCGAATTTTGCACACATGGATTTTGCACACATAGATTTTACACACATTTCTGAGACAACAATCATGAACACCACCAATAACATTTTGAGATGGCAAATTATTTTCAGTTGGTCCTTGGTTTCAAAAAAAGATTGCTGAGTTACACTAATTGTTTGCTAAAATTATTAGAAAAAGAAATACAATTTCAAAATTTTATTAAAATGGAGTCTAGTTTTGTAATAACATGGATGCAATTGCTCACATATTCCCTAATACGATTTCACTTTAATTCTTTTTAATCTTCTTAATTTCCTTTTGCGATCTTTTCGAAGAGCACAGCCGTGCCAGCCTCTTAACTATGAAAATGAAAACTGCTATGAACAAAGTAATGACCAAAAGTAAAAATGCGATAACATCCAACAGAAAATATTGAAAGAAATTTAAACGTTCCGCAGCACTCTTCAGGTGTTTTGCTCCTTTGTGACGAATGACGTATTCCACCCAATAAGCCGCTGTTTGGAGGGGGTGTTCCGGACGATCTTTTATCAGGGCCGAAATTTTGGAAGCGTTTTCTCTGTACCTGGATGAAATTTTAGAACATAAATTCCTCACAGTGAACTCATGGGTCTTGACTTTCTCGATAAAATTGCTCTGTTTGGACCAAAAACGTACTTTTTATCCGTTAACAGAGCGTTGATTTTTTCCAGCAGACTTTCGGGTGTCACAGTTTGCCAGTCTATCATTTCGGCAAAGCCCTTGTCGATGGCCAGGTTAATGTTGGCGTCCCTGTCCATTCCAAAGGGCACCCCCAGCAAGGGCACCCCGTGATAGGCCACTTCTTGTGAACTCGCAATTCCTCCATGGGTAATCGCCAACCGGCATTTGGGGTGTGCTAAAAAATATGTATGGTATCGGCTATACTTCATAGTGAACAAAACGCACAAATCTCACTCACCCATTAGATCTTGCTGTGGTATCCACTTGGAAATCATGACATTCTTCGACAGCCCTTCCAGATTTGTTTCATATTTCCAAATGACGTTTTGCTTCACTTTGGAGAATGCCCATGTGAACGCCTTCACCACGTGGTCTGGCAGAAATTGGCCCTGGAGAATGGATCCCATTGAAAATACGATGAAGCCATGCTCGCCTGACCCTTGGATGAAAGTTTCTAAATCCTTTGAAATTCAAACAAGCACTAGTTAGACGTCATATAAATCAAAAATTAACAATGTTCATAATCTTTCTGGGTTTTCAACAGTCTTTTCTTAACATGTTAGTACATGTATACTAAGCAAAGTCATGGTGACTACTAATTTCTGAAAAGGAAATTACCTGAGTTTTCCACGGTCATATTCTAATTTTTCCTGGTTCAAAATTGTTTTGAGAAACTAGATTTCAAATGGCAGGTTTTAGTCAACTTTACCAAACAATCCCAATGATGGATTTTATGCACATTTCTTTGAAAATAATATGAGAATTAGTGGAAATTTAATAAAAAAAATACCAGAAATAACGGATTTTGGGTATAATCTTTCGAAAACGTTTTTCAGAAATATTGTTAACAAAGGCAACACTAAAAGTATTTTAAAAACTAAATCACCAATAATGCATAAAGGATTGAGTGTCAGGCCATTCATTTGTGTGCTGATTTCTCAGAATTATAACGAGAAAACACAAAATACATTTCTGATATGAAAAATTCCAGGTTTCAATTCAAAATTCCTGAGATTTTCAGATTTTCCAGATTGGTAGTCACCATGAAAGCTGTGAAAACGTAACCTTAGGAAGTTTCTCTCCAGGGCGGCAATGCATTCCTCCAACTTCAACCACATTGGGCATCGAAGGCCTCGACTGGTCAAAAGAAAAATGGGTGTTGACCAGGACCATGGATACGTTCTTGGCCAGGTCAGCCGATGATGTTTCGATTGGAAGATATTCGTTGACAATTCTATCGTTCAGGGCCATAAAAATTGCCCGAAAAATGAGCATTCCGGATGTCATAAGAGTATTTATTAGTCGTTGGAAGAAAGTCATTTGTGGCTTGAAGGGCGTCAACATAAAGGGCACGTAAGATAAGGGGGAGGGGATGTTGAGGTCCCAAGCAACGTGAGGCATTAGTGCTGGAGGAGATAGGACTATTACGGGTGCCCCAATTTTATGAGCAATGTGCATGTAAGACTCGCTCATGATGTTCATTATAACCACGTCATAATGACCCATGTTCTTCAGGAATTCTTGCATCATCGGGTCCTTGAACACCATGTGGATGCTGTCTGAGAATACCCGGAATATGGTGAATATGGCAGTTGCTCCGCTGGAAGACACGTTGAAAGCTTGAGAACTGTTGGACATGGCCAAGAAAAACTTGTGGGGGTTCTCCAAGAAAATGGTCTTCACTCCTGGAATTGTCTTCGATGGTGGAACGTTGGTTATCGAGGTGATTTCGTGTTTTCGCTTTGCTAGCTCCTCTATGAGAGGGTCAAATGTGTTTCTCTGGCTTTTGGATGACATAGGCACCAAAAAGAGTATTTTGGCACCTTTGGTTGATACAGCCAAACAGCACAGCATCAGTGCCCCAATCAGTAGTAACGTCCTCATTATTAGCGGGATTGTAGCTTAAAAAGACAATGGTAGAAGGACGTTGAGGTATTATGTCATTATCTTAAGACCGGGTGTCTACTGGGATGTATATCTGGAAAAACTTGGAAATGTACTAAAATCTGTTTTAATACTGGAAATATTCTGGAACTTTTTTCTTGATACTGGACATTTTCAATTTTAACTTCATTTTTGTGAAAAATACCCTATAATGTACAAATTACTCCCTAGGACACACACAATCCGTTATTTTCAGTTTTATTTTTCAGAAATTTCGCCTACCACCTTCCCATAATTTTTAATAGTATTCATTTTATTTAAATACACGAGCTAAAACCCATCATTTGTGACACTTTTTGTCTATAATTTTCGTAAAAATATGTTTACTGGAAATTCCTGGAAATATACTGAAAAATGAAATTATGGTCCAGTAGATACCCTGTAGTACTCAAGACACACCAAAGAAAAAACGTGGCAACGTAGAGGGCGACACCTACATGTTAGAAATACAGATACATGTATGTAATCTGATAGTACAACTAAAATCTCTCCAATAGACAATATACATGTACATGTACAACGGAATGTGCCCTGCTGTGATGACATGATAATCCAACATTCCCTGGTATATAAAACATTTCCACAAAATACAATTTACTACTATCACTACTATGTAGAATTTCAAATTGGATTATCTCCAAATTCGCAAGAAAAAAATAATTTTATCAGGAAAATGGCCCAATCTATTAATATGATAGCGGTGGCTGCGTCTGTGTTTGGATTTGCAATTCGCTGCTCAAATATATATACATGTATATACTGTATATATAGGCAGGCGATTGGTCCAAAGTTCGCGTTTCAATATCCTGGCAGGCGATTGATCTAAATTTTGTATTTTCTGCTCTAAATTTTGAATTTGGCGCTCAGATTTTCAATTCGCCGCTCAAATGCAAGTATGCGATTGATCTTAAGCGCGTTTGCCGTTTCACCTTTGCATTACATCTAGCTAGACGATTAATCAACTTTCAGCGTAGCTAACATGATCGTGGCTAGCTACATGTAATTAATCCCATCTCTAGTAAACTTAGGATTTGCCCAAAATTGTTGCCATGGAAATGATGACCTTGGGTGGACAAACATTTAATTTTGCTGCTAATTGCATATAGGACTTTAATGCTCGTGGGACAATTACATTTAGATTAATAAATTTGTATCTTACCAGTTACTGTATAAGTGCATTTGATTATCACCAATTTCAAAAGGTGTAAACTCAGCTGACAAATGACAACACACGACTGCTATAGGTTGTATTGCCTATACGCAAAAATCGTAACGCCCTTCTCTTACATTATCTAGTTTACTGGGACAGCCCAAGGTTATATGATTAGTTCGTGTTTCGAGGGGTTTTCAATAAGTTTCCGGAATCATTTATTTAAAAAAAATAACAGCTGGAGGGATTTTAATGAAATTTGGTACATACGAGGGGTGTTCAATTAGTTTCCGGAATTGTTTATTTAAAAAAAAATAACAGCTGGAGGCATTTTAATGAAATTTGGTACATAAATGCCTTCATGTCTTAGCTATTACTAAAAAAAATTTCTATTTCGGGAGATGCATTTTTTCCACCATTTTTGCAAAGAGTGTAAACCTCACTGGAGAAATGCTATCAGCTGGTGTTGAAGCCAATGCTTCATGTTTAAAAATGATTCCTTGAACTTATTGAACACCCCTAGTCGCTATGATAGGCCAGTATTTCGGTCAAGGGCAAGTCTAGCTGGTGGCAGTTCATCGTCTTCAGAAAAATCTTATTGTAAATTCTGCAGTGTTTCATCATAGCTGATAATTTTTTCCTGTCTAAACATGACATGTGCAATGCATTAATTCTTCAGGAAGAATTTATTTTCTTTTAGCAGAAATGAAAAATCCCTTTCTGGGAATTATCCATAATCATTTTTGTCAGTTCTAGCATGTGTTTGGCACACGATTTATCGATGCCCCTTGCTGTGACATAATCAACGTACTGACGTTTTTGGGTGCATATTTGTGAACATGTTCCCTAATGTCAGTTGTTTATATACATGTACATGTACAATATCTTCACTGGTTACAAGGACATTCAAGAATTTTATCGTTTCTTTGAATTTTTGATGCATTTTAGAGATCAGTTATAATAAGGCTATGGTTGATACATGTTGGCGAATTTGACTACACCAAATACAATATTATTCTGTTCTAGGTTTCCGAAATACAATATGGGGCCTGCTGATTCCTTATCATATACTGTACATGCACGTGTTGTAAAACACGTCTGATAAAATTAGTGATATCATTTGATTGAATGATAATAAAAATGACATATCGACGCTGGAAAATCTACTCTACTTGTGTACTTTACTCTCTTTTTAATATAATAAAAGTATATTGGCTGAACTTCGGAATATGCCCTGCTGCTACCTTGCTCCACCATTAGACAGAAACTACATGTATGAGAAAATTGGTTTCTCCTTACAGCTCGTAGGCTGGCAGTGATTGCCTACAGTTAGGGCAGCTTCATAAAGAATTTACATTCAGCCAATTTTTTTTCAATAAAAATAGTTCCTCAGATCTTAATTTTGTTTCATTAATCTTAAAGGTTAATAACATGAAACAATCTCTTGTTGACACTATACTAACTCGTAAAAAACGTTAAAAATACTTCATTATTAATTGTGCATAATAGCATGTTCCAGAAAAATTTAGCTGCATTAAAAACTGTTCGATTCTACTGAAAGCTGGAGATGACTCATTCCACAAAATGGCTGATGCGTCCATTTTCGAATGGTTGACAAAATGCATTACCACTCACATAAACATTTTTAAAACTTTACATGCAAGTGTTTTATTTGGTTTGGCAGTTTTGCATTGTTCTTTACACACCGGCCTGGTCGTAAAAGGCTTGCAAATGTCATTTCATTTAACCTTTTCCTTTTGCCTTATTTTAATGATTACTTTGAAAAACAAGAACATCGGCAAATACATGTACTGTACATTCAAGCAGGGTCACAAATTAGACTGTTCGCGCGCCGCCAGGAGACGCTGAATTCGAAAATGGATGCATCAGCCATTTTGTGGAATGAGTCATTTCCAGCTTTCAGTAGAATCGAACTTAGTTTTTAATTATGAAGTCACAGATGAGAAAACCTGTAATTAGTTCGCAGCATATTTTATTTGTGAATACCATTGCCTGCTTTTTCGCTCAGTAGAGTAGATGATGCCACTGGTCGAAGTCTGTTTTGAACTGGTTGAAATAATTGACTTCGCCGATGCAACAGTTCGATCACAGTGCCATGTGGATATGTGATTTTATGAATAACTTGAACGATTGCTATTCAATAACCCTACTTTATTGTATTGGAGTGCTGTCGATAAACTATGTGAACCGTCCAACAATTGGAATACGTGGCATGTTAGGAACACTGCAACCCAAATGCTTCGCTGTTCGCCGGTAACTCATATGAAGGTAAGATCTACCATTTAAAATTCTATTTTATACTGTACACTGTATAGCCAACATCTTCATTAAAATGATGCAAATATCAATAACAAAACTTTAGGTAACTCAAAATTCTCATGCAACTCGTGAACTAAATTGTTGAGGGCTAGCCAGGGCACCATTTTCAGATTTCTCGAGTTTTTCATGACTTTTCCAAATAAACGTTTTTAGAACTTACAGAGTGCAGGTTGAATAAGGGTTTGGTAAGAGCCCATGTTTTGAGATCTCTAAATCAGCGCCACGAATTCACACTTTGCAAAACTCAAGCATATTGGAGCTACAAGTTTTGAGAGAACACGTGACTTATATTAAGAAACTGAATATTTAGCTCAATTTAGAAAAATGCCAAGTGATATTTCAAGTGGTAAAATTACATTTTTATATTGTACACGATAATGTTTGCGGGGGCGAATTCGGCGAAAAGCTGAGGGATGGAAATTAACAAAAAATTGAAATCTGCAGCAATGAAAAAACAGGCGCATAACTTTGTTCAAATTGCAATAAAATTGGGCTTTAATAATAAATTGGCTTTGGAACTTTGACTGGTTGGAAGTGATCTGTACCCTTTTTCAAGCTTTTAGATTGGGGGAAAGCAGTAGCCTTCCTCTGACCTTTTTAAGGCTAGCCCTTTGATCCCAGACTGCACCAAAGGGCAAAACATTGTCTACCATCATCAAGAAAGCACACTTCCTGAATCATATTATTTACAAATAGTTGTTTCAATTGGTGAATATACATGTATGTCAAGAGGCCATAAAACGTCTTTGCAAAACAAAAGCTTCAGCTGTTTGACCCCTAGTGCAAGGTGTTGTCCAAGATTACCATGATTCACCGTCCAACTTCCAAAACGCCTAAATTTCAACCCATTTCAGCACAAAACGAATTGAAAGGTTCAAATGTCATTGATCTGTTCAGTGGTTTCCTACGTGCACAAAAGTAGTACGGTGATAGACTCGCACTTATTTATAATTGAAATACTTGTATTTTTTATGGTTTTAGTGGAATTATGGGTGATTTTCCAATGCGTCTTCACCCAACATCGGACATGCGTGCCAACTACAACACGATCATAACAGCACAGGTCAGTAAATATAATCTCCGATTACTTTCTTTGATGTTATTATCAATTAGGAAGGGAATAACAGAAATTAAAGCAAAAAAGGTATTCTTTTCAATGCAATACATATGTAGTGTTATTAAATTTCTCTTATATTAGCAAGATGACATCCTCTTGGCCCTAAAACATTGACCTAAACTCAATATGTATTTGACTTGAAAATTGTGCATCTGGAGTAAAATAATTAATTGACAAACATTAAATATAGTTTGCTAGCGTCGCATTACAATATTTTGGGACAAGCAACCTCCACAATAGGACAATGACTCAAAGCTGGACCAAATTGTGACAATGTTGCGCGAGTAATGAATCACCATTGGGTTTTGTAGCCAAGTTATTAGAAATGGAGGTCTAGCATTCGTAGTGGCACAGGTGCAGATTTTGGTAGGTTGAAGAGAATGGTTCGAATGACGTCATGACACCTGTGCGTAGGCAAACTAACCTACATTAACTAAACATATCATGGCGAAAATAAAGTTGCATTTCAATCTCCTTTTATGTCCCAAGCTGGAGAGTTGAGTTGAAAAAAGTAAAAAAAAATTAACAATGAAATTATACCATTGTTATTTGTATTTTTACAGTACATGCTCATCTAGACTTCATATAAATTACATCAAAATTACAATAAACTAAGGAACATTAAAAATAGTAAAGGCTACAAAATAAATGTGCGAAAAATTTGACATTGGACTATTTATTTTACTTATTATAATTGTATTTATAGGGATTATGAACCTCGAAATAACAATAATATAATTTGTTTTCAACGTTGTAATGCTCACTTTGTCATTATGCGATAAGTCTCGACATATGGAATTATCATTTGCGTTTGCCACGTGGGTTTCACATGACGTTCGTGCCATAAATTGTGCAATGCTTTTGAAATATTCTTTGGAATGAATCCATTTCTCACGTGGGGTTTCCCTGTGAAAATCAACAAAGTGAGGTGTTCGTATAATTGGTGTTGGGTTATCGGGTTTTCAGTATGTGCCTAACCAAAAAAAGTATTCAAAGTAGAAGTTTCGCGTTCAAGTCCAATTTAAAGTAAGGTCTATTTATTTTCAATTGCCATTTCTAGAATTTAATTTCTAAACGGATTTTACACATCTGTGGTCATTTCGCACACTTCAACAGCAATGGCATTACCATAGATAAATAAATGGTCATTATATACTCACTCACTTATACTTAATTATTTTGCTGTTATTTTGCCAATTATTTATGACTGCTATTATGCAAATTCACGTATGGCTGACATATAACCTAATACATTGTCTCTTGTCACGTGGTGCATACACGAGCCAAATTTCACGATGTGCAACAGTGCTTGAATGACAATAAATGTTTCCGTTTCAATGGGTTGTCCTCCCTTTTGTGATGGCATGCTGACATCACAACTGAAAAACAGTGAGTATAGAAGGGAAAGCAGCAGGAAACTGTGTTATGATTTCAGCCTGCACACCCTTCTACTAGGCCACATGCACAAAATGGCAGTAAAAAACCCGTAAAATTAGTACGAATGTTGTCCTGGTCTGAGTACCAAAAGCATGTAGTTAATTCCTGCTGTTTTGATGTTTATAACAGACTGATCTCGAAAAAATGGATACTGCAAATGGCGTGCCTGTATCTGCTAGTCAATCATCCATTAATACAGTAACAATTGATGATCAAAGCATGACAGAAGAACCGGAGGGCTGCATGTAAGTAACACAAAAGTTTTTGTAATCTTGTACTCATTTATTTTAATTCGTATTGCGTGATTTGCGTCTGATGCCCTCCAATTGAAATTAAGACTCAAGTCAAGCTGAAATATTATAAAATTAACTCCATAAACTTTGGTGGTAGTAAAATATAATTGGTTTAAGCATAAGATTTGGATTATTATTTGACACTTTTAGGTGGTGGATGCTATTGCACAATATTATGATTGACGTCATTGTCTCCATAATTCACGAGTAAATGGGTAATTAACTTTTAAGCGTTATAAACCTGCTGTGTTGCATTGCCAATATTCATAGCGATTGAACATATCATTTATTTGGTGCCGGTAAGATTTTGGCTTATGAGCCACCTTTTGTTTACGATTTAGCGTCAGACTGGAATAACCCGCCTTGATGTTATTATCCTCATAAAACCAAGAGTTTTTTGTAATGGCAGGTCATTTTTTTTTTGTAATTGGTTATTCCGTTGGCATACACTCCAATAAATGAAAGGAATTATTGGACTTCTCGGAACGATATTTTATAGCAGCAAGTAAGAAGCACATAAAACAACCATCTGTTGCAATATAAAGGGTAAAGACATGCAATGAAATTTAACGTCATAAAATTAAGCCGTAATGTTGAATTTCTATCATTACTTTTGAAAATTTGGTCCAGAAATATTGACTGAAAAGCGATGTAACACCCACATGTTTCTTGTGTGTTCTTTTTGGCTGACAATGATGATTTAAAACATTAAAAATAATAATTTTAAATTTTGAAATATTTTTTAATTTCAGAGCTATTCAGAAAAAACTCCGTGTAGTCGTTGAACATCTTGCATTCAGGTAAGTGCAAAAAACGCCTTTTATTTCCATAAATAATGTGCAAAAGTTGCACGACTATATACAATGAACTGACAAAACGGGATGACCACACATACGGTGACAGAATACTATTACGTTCGTCAGTCATCATTGGTAGCTGCCAACAAGGACTCCAATTCGGCAGGAAGAACAACTTCCACATTACGTTCGTCGGCCAAAAGTTTCAATTTCATGTACTTCATGCACATAATGCCCCGCTGGATTTTGTTGTGGGTGTCTAGGCTCTCTTGGAAGTTCGTTAACGATTCCAACATTAACTGATGTTGGTCCATGAGGGTTCGAAGCAGCCCATTCGTAGTCGAAGGGGGACATGGGGAACGTGGGCTGGGTGGTGACGGTGTCGGATCTAATGCAAAAATGAAAAACCGGTTATTGCATTTGAATCAAATTCAGGCTAATGGACGAGAAGGCTGATTACTGTTAAAATTCGCGTGTGTTCGCTCCGCACCAGAGGTGTCAAACGTTGGCTCAATCTTGATTTGGATTTGACCATTCGGAAGTTGCGAATCAGCGGTCTGAAAAAATACCGTAAATTTAATTGCGAATTTCGATGATTCACTACTCTAGGCAAGGTATTGTAAGTCAGTGCTTTGTCTACAGGAGTTTTGATGAAAAATTGTGAATGTCAACCTCATGCTCCGAGCGATTCTCCCTGAGCACACCACAACATGGGCCCTATTCCACAAAGGTATGGAGTAATATGTATAACTTTTCTGTTCCACAACAACTTTCTACACTTTTGTATTATTACTCCATACCTGTCAAGTTACAAGCCCAGATTTTCCCAGTCCACAGATTTGTAACTTGTACACTTTTGTGAAATAGACCCTGTCGTCGTGCCACTGTGCCATGCAGGGTTCCCACTTTGTGGAAAGTTATGGAAATTGACATAGTTTCCTATTTTTTAACGCAGTTTAAAAAATTTTAAGAGCCACTCAAAGCGCAGATAAGAGATTATTTTTACAAGGCTACATTTCAAGCTAAGGGGATTTCTGGACATCAAAGTCTGATGACATTTCCTGGAATTTTGCTAGATTTTTCATAATAGTGTGATATTCAGGCTTGACATTGGATAGAGGGGATTGGTTACATTAAATGGGTTTCCCAATCTGGGACAAGTGAAGCATAAACATGTTTTCTTATGATAAAAATGGTGATGCATGGTAAAGCTCAGTTTAGGGGTTGAAAATAAACCTATTACCATGGTCAAATGTTGTGAAATTTCATGTAAAATGTCAGGGAAATGACCGAAACGAGTCAGGGAATATCAGGTAAATCGATTTGAGAATTCGGGTGGGAATCCTGCCATGGTAAAAGTTGTCAATGACAAAAACTGATTACTCATCTCAAAAGCAATAACTTGACAGACTGGTTTCTCGAGAGGAGAGCAACTGATAAAGAGCATGGATCATGCCATTGACCTCCGTTGCCCATGGCAGCGGCTATAGTTATTACCCGGGAGTTCTGCCTGCCTCTCTTGCTGCCCGAAGAGTGACCTCTTACCG
>JAQGAF010004774.1:0-13525 GCA_034687865.1 Kryphioiulus occultus
CTACGAGTAAGTACGATATGCAAAGTTTCATGAATTTTCGTTGAAAACTGGCGTCTCTGTGATAACGTCCTGTAGCCTAACTTATGTGCCACCCCGTATATAAATAAGGCGCATGCTCAATCACATGGTATGTGGCGGATAAAAACATTTACATCATTCAAGTTATCAATATTTACATTATGCCTGGCAGCTTTTAGAATGTTCCATTGAGTGTCTTCTGTGATATCTTTGGCATCTTCCCCAAATGCATCCTCCAGCGTTTGACATGCCATCACATTGAGAGATCCACCATCTTGGAATGGTTGTCTGCTAATTAAGTCGGGCGTTTTCGGCAAGGCAGATTCTCGTTTTTGTGACGTTCCATATAGTATATTCTCCGACACACTTTCGGGATGCATATTTATGGCGACTGCATTGCCGAACGCATATGGCTAGTCGACACCGCTATCGTCTGCTATCCAGTTTCTAGCTTTTCCTAGATGATGCCGATGTTGTAGTAGATTCAGTTTTCTGTTTTGCTGTTTAAAATTAAAAACACGAATGCTTACATTTCTTCTATAATGGTGAGATGCAGTGTGCCGGAGTGCCCAAATAAGCAAGGGAAGTTCTCCGGTATAACCTTTCACAAGTAAGTAATTCTAATGTGAAGCTTCATCACCTACAAATGAGTAGTTCCTTGAGAAACCCTGTGAAATATACAGTACTAGTTGTGCAGTAATAAAAAAATTTCGACCCTTGATCAGAAGATGTTAGACTGATCATGAACACAAGTGATTAAACTGATAGATTTGCTTCAGTTGTGGTATATAACTGTTGGAATGGTAGGTTCTTTTGCTTCTAGCAAAAATGCAGTCAAGCACGATGTCATCACTGAATGTCTGACACTAATTTAGATAACATTTCAGATTTCCAAAAGATGAAACAAGACGTCATAAGTGGATCACGGCAGTGGGACGGCAGCACTGGACGCCTACTCCGAATTCGCTTGTGTGCTCGGCCCATTTTACTGAAGAAAACATGGATCGAACGTCACTCATGTATGTCCGGCTACGTCAAGATGCTGTGCCGACTATTTTCTCGTCGCTTCCAAAGCAGCTACCTAAGGTACGTTCTTGTGCCCAGAAGTATCAATTCAAGATTGCACTACTGGATCACATTATGCTTGGTACTAAACTAGAATATTGAGAAATGTCCTTATTTTGCAGAGCACAAATCCTGGGCGAGCTAAGGCCAGACAACAATACAGAAGAAATGAAGTTGAACACGAATGCTGGCAAAATATGCAAATTGAAGATGGATCAGGAGAGCAGCATCGTGAGGCATCTTTAAACTCAGAGTGTGAAAGTGCAGCTTATGAATCGGTAGAAGGCTTGGTAGTGTTAACAACGGTAAAGAAGGAAAATGAGGCAGGCGAGCAAGTACCAGTGTCACTTTTACTGAAATGGTCAGAGGTGGAAGCCGGTGAATCAGCACCAGGATCTCCATTGGCAGCTCCAGAGATGAATGAAGATAACCAAATAGAGCAGAAACCGACATTAGCTGACTTACTGGAATGGCATGAAGTGGGAGCCGATGGACCTGCATCAGGATCAGGCATACCTGATATGAACAACTGTATTATGCCGCATATACAGTCAGTTCTGTGTACTCCGGACACGCCGTGTTGCATACCTGCAAAGAGAAAGCCATACACAAAGGTAATGATGATGATTAAAAACTCCCAGATTGCACTGTTTGCATTTAGAGAATTTGATATGAATATTCGGATCTCCTCCATACATGATTTATCTGTACAGGGTTCCCACAGCCTGGAAAGTCAGGGAAGATGTAAAATTTGACCTGGAATTTTGATGAACAAAATTATAATGCAGTGTTCATACCGTCAATTGTGTGAAAAACACCCTATAAATTACACCTACATTTCGTTATTTCCATTAGTTTTTCAAAAATTTCACCTATGGCATTCCCTTTTAAAGAAGCGAACTAAAATCCATCGTAGACATTTTTTTGAATTGAGGGACAACAAGTCAAGGAAACAGTTTGGCATGCGTTCCTATATTTTACTGTGAATTGCTGTGGCAAAGAAAAATATAGCAGGTACTGTCTAAAATTCATAATTTAAAGATCAGATTTTTCTAAAAATTTCGTCTGCTTATATTAAATCTGTTATTTCTGGTCTATTTTTTTTTATACAAAAAGGGCCTACAGTATTCTCTCGAGAATGAATATTTCTATAAGAATGTCTTCAAAATTGCATTACGACTGCATTTTTTTTGCCAATTTCACCTACAACGTTCTCTTAGATGCTAATTTTCAGGCATTGCTATCGTGTTAATATTAGCATGCCCCACATATTTTTTTTTAGAATTTTTTTTTGGTCTAGTTTTTGTAAAATGTTGTCTACGGCGTTCTCAATTCTAAATATACGCGGAATCACTGCGAATGAAAATGCGATTTTTTTTAAACAAATATTAGATGCAAATTGTGAAACAATTCAGATATGCGTGTGAAACAAATTTAAAAATATTAGATACATGTAGTTGTACTCGAATCTGCAAAGTGTGGAAAATATAACTTCATTTTACTTACACATGATATTTTTTATTTGATAAGTCAGGGAAACATTCGATAATGACCTGGAAAAACCTGGAAAGTCAGGGAAATTCGTTCTCAAAAAAATGTGGGAACCCTGCTGTAGCGCATAGTACTTGCGATGTATGCCTACTGCACATTCTAACGTTATCTACAACTGAATATAATTTATTCACATTGATTCGCCATTTGTAGGCAATAGAACCCAAACGGAGAAAAAGGAAAACGCCGATACAACATCATCAACATGATAATATTGAAGATGAATGGGATCAACACCAGCTGGTCGAAGACAATTTGAGAGCGCTTACTCCAGAGGCACTGTTACTTGAGTGTTGCGGCGAGGACGAAACATGCAACTCTGAACACGCCTCGTCAATTATGAGCAGATGCAGCACACCACAAGAGTTACCAGTGCTATGTACCTCTGACACTCCAGATATAGAGCTGCTAAAGAAACAGTTGTACCAGTCAAGTGAACAATTGCACGCTGCAAAGAAAAGAATTAGAATACTGATGCAGAACCGAAGACGATTCCAGAAAAGAATTGCTTCGTTGAAGGGTACGTGCTCCGAATTGAAATCTAAAAACCTTCTGAATGAAGACAAGATTAAATTTCTGGAAAAGACTTTAGGGGGAAGTTATAGAGAGCTCTTTGAAAGAAAATCCAGCAACTCTAGCAGTGCTTCACTGCCACTGAACTATTCGACACAGTTACGTGAATTTGCAACAAAACTGTATTTTTATTCCCGCGATGCTTACCACTACATGAGGCAGACTTTTCAGAATTGCTTACCGCACCCCGGTACGTTGCGGCGGTGGAATAATCCTTACCCGGACTGCCCTATGGAATTTAACAATACGAATGACGAGATGTCTCATGAAAGTGCGAGCAAGCCAAAGACCGCGGGAGAGGCCATGTTTGTGTTGGATGAAAATTCGGAATTCAGCGATCATACCACAATTTCCAATACCGATCTAATACATGGAGTGGGTGAAGATTAGCATAAATATTATAAAGAGACTGAAATAAATATCAGGTTACGAATTAAATTAGAAACTATTAAGTTGTCGGAGATATTTGATTTTTGCACATGCCTTTACTAAAACAGAACAGCCAAAAGTGACATCTAATGAATAATAGAGAAACCTGATGGATTCTAACACTTACTCCAAAACAATTATTGAACTGTCGCTTCCGTCAATTCGGCCAAAAATATTTTTTCTTAGTAGAAAATTATGGTTGTGCAGTGCAGCATGTAACAGGAAAGGTGGGAAATTTATCGTATTTCATGTTCGTATGACCAAAGTTATAATTCGGCTAATAATAATACTTGAACGTTCCCATTTCTATAAATTTACATCATAAAACAGGGTTCCCTCAGAAATAACATTTTTCAACTTCCCTGACATAAAATACAAAAATATAGCATATGCCAATGTAAGGAATGTTATATGTATTGCTTATTTTATTAATATTTTTAATTGACAATTTCATTCATAATTTCAGGCCTGTGGCCGGTGTGAAATTGTGAGAAATGTGAAAATTGATACCCTTGTGTACAAAAATTGTGAAAATTTATACCCTTGTGCGAAAAAATGTGAAAAATTGGGTAAAAATGACAATTTATGTGGAAAATTCATTCGAAATGTTTTTCACAAGCTTAAAACTGAGGAATTCCCCTCCTTTGAGGTCTTTAATTTTTACTAAAATTTGATTATTTTTATCATTTTTTTAAATTACCTGCGGCGCTCTTTTTGAAGAGTGATATTTATAAGAATCTTAAAAATAACGCATTATGTCTTAAAATATTGTAGGTGGGTCGCGTCCTATAATTTGAGATGCCCTGTTATACTATAGCTCTTGAAATAGCTATTTTTTCAAAAATATTGGGTAAAAAATGTAAATTTAATTGTGAAAATATGTGAAAAATATCATATTCTTTGATGTGAAAAAATGTGAAAAATTGTATACCAACTGGCCACATGCCTGCAATTTCTTCCACAGACTTGTTTTAGCTCAACGAATTTCCCTGAATTTCCCAAAGTAAGTTTATTGTACATCACTTTCACCACTTCCATAAATCAAACTTTATAAATTGCGGTTGTTATAGAAAAACAACAGGCGAAAAAAATTTTCACAGGTTGAATTATGTCGACTTATTATTTTGCCGTTCTTTAAGGTTGACTGTCGCACGAATAAATTTGCAAAAACTGAAAATTATCCAATTTTATTTTCCAGCTTATCTGTATTTATGTTTCGCCCTGTATTCAGGGTGTTTTGTGACGCCCTTTATGGGCGGCCCCTTGCAAGTTGATTTTACCCATAATCTCCCGCGAACGAAGGTGAAAAGTGGTGCAATCACAAAAGCCTACGCATGAGACAACACGCATGACGTTATGTACGTTTAAAATTTCTTTATTATTGAACCAAAATGTCCAGTTTCACTTGTATCGCTTGCCAGGTGGCCTTCTCCACTTTCGAAGTACAGCGCGAACACTACAAATCCGATTGGCATCGGTATAATCTGAAGCGAAAAGTCGCTGAGTTGCCACCCGTCACTGCCGAAAGTTTCAAGGAACGTGTTCTTGCCCAAAGGTCCCAAGTTCAGAGCGGAAATGAGGCTACAACTCGGTATTGTAATTTTTGTCGCAAGAATTTTAGCACCGAGAACGCCTTCGTTAACCACCTGAAGGCCAAGAAGCATTTGGAAGCTGAGCAGAAAGGCAACGTTTCCGTCGTGGAGAGCACTGTCCAGAAGAAGAATTTGAAGAATGCGGAAGGTCCCATGGCGCCCACTGACCAATCCTTGCAGCGACAAAGGAAGAAGAAGGACGAGGCAAATGCCTTGAAGAAAATGGAAATTGACCACAAGAACCAGGCCCCAGATGCTGCTTCCAGCTGTTCTGGATTTTCCAACGTTGCTGCCAAGGGTTCTGAAACTGATGACGATGAGGAAATGGAGGAATGGGACGAGACCGAAGGAGAACCACTGGGCCTTGAAGAATGTTTGTTTTGCTCCCACTTGAGTACGGACTTGGAAGCTAATGTGAAACACATGACAGAGGAGCATAGCTTCTTCATCCCAGACGTTGAGTACCTGGCCGACTTAGAGGGGCTTGTAACATACCTTGCCGAAAAGGTTGGCGTTGGAAACGTCTGCCTGTGGTGCAATGAGAAAGGGAAGGCGTTCTACACGGTAAAGTCTGTCCAACAGCATATGGTCGACAAGGGGCACTGCAAGATGCTGCACGAGGGGGACGCGCTGGAAGAATATGCGGATTTCTACGACTACTCCTCGAGCTACCCCGACCACGATGTTGCCGATCCTGACCAAGAAGTCGAAGTGGATGCCCTGGATGATGAAGGATTCCAAATGGTGTTGCCATCTGGGTCTGTCATTGGGCATCGGTCGCTGATGCGGTATTACAGGCAAGTGCCATGGCAGTAATCAATCCATACATTGAACAATTTTCAGTTTTCAGACAAAAGGGGACCCTACACAGGCTTTATTACTGTCAGTTTCGACAAATACAGACAGTAATAATGATCTGTAAGGGCAATGCTGATGTATTGAGGTTCGATAGTGATGATTATCCGGATTTTCGGATAATTAAGTGCCAGTGTCGAGATATTTACAGTAATACTGACCATGTAAGGGCGTTCGTCAGTAAATCTGTCAGTATTGCGCCAGCAGCCATTTAAGACGGACGTGCCACATACGTTGAATTTGTCAAAGAAATTCGTATGAGAACACATTCCGCTGTTTATCTCAATCATCATCATACCGTTTGCGAGCGAGTATTGAAATTATCGCTAAATAAGCCTCGTAAGTCTCCAAATTGGCTTTTGCCTTTCATTTCGATCCGTGGTACTTTAGAACCTCACTCGACAAAGTCCACGATGATACTGAGCTTTTTACTGACAGTAAAATATTGACCATGTAGGGTCGCGAAAATATTGACGCATTCTGTCAGTTCTACTGATTCTAAAGTGACTGACAGTATTACTAACCATATAGAGTCCCCTTTAGAACCTGAGGAAATATTGCCGTTCTAGAATTTCCAGGCAGTAAGTGACAAGTGTCGTTTTCCTGAAATGCATTTTGCTCTCACTGCGCGTACAGTAACTAATTTTGATAATTGCAACAATTTCAATAACAGAACCTCAAGAAGTTTGTTATCAAATATGCCTTGACATTTACAGTACAAGCTCTTGGAAATAGACAGCTTCACGTCCACATTCATCGACCACCATTGGAATGTAATCTGGAGGAATCAGCCTGATGGGCCTCACTCCACAACACTACATCATACTGTTATTTTAGTTGCCAAAACACTCGTCTAAAGCGTTCCAACAATGTGAGAATTACTTTAAGCGGGCAGCACCAGGGATTAACGCGTGTAATCCAAATGGGTTTTATGACAAATGAGGTTGTTTTACTCTTATTGCGTATGGCAGCTGAGCACCCATCGAATTGCATCCATCGGAGAAACAAGATCCACATTTGCGATACAATGTCACAGACGAGCCGTATACGATTTACAAAATAAACAGCCACCGGTTTATTATGGATTTTTTGTTATTTGACCCGCAGCGCAGCTAGATGAATTTGATCAGATATTCGGATGATTTTATAAAACAAATAACGGTGCAGCAGAGGGAACGTTGGAAGATGCCCTTCTTAAGAAGACATTAGGAGCGTCTACCATATCCCCATACAGCCAGTTCGTGTACATTCCAATCCTCCACAACATGCAGTTACAGGGGAGAAGGTGGAAAAAAGAGAGCAAAATCGCATTTGCTATTGCTATCGAGAAGCATGTCTGCTCGTCGTTATCGGGCCCATTCCTGCGAATGAAAAATGTCAACAAACCTTAAATCGAAAGTAAAGATACTGGCTGCCGATAACACCAGTTACGCTTTTTTCTCTCTTTCTAACACTCGAAAAACGATAACACGATACCGTTGTTGTTATCTGCCCTGGCTAGCTGACAATGGAGGAGGAAAGGACTGAAGACCAGCGCAGGAATTCGAAATGATCAGTGGCCGAAGCCCATTGACCATCGGCATTCCACGGCGAGTGAAGAAGGATCGGCGAAGAAAATGTAGAAATTAAGAAGGGGGAAATCAAATTAGCCTCGGCTCCCGAAGCTCGTTATTCGCCGTCTTGTGCTCGGCAGACAACAAAAATAGGTCAAATGGGGTCACTCTACTCGATTATCAATGAGTCAGTCTACTTCGCCACATGCAGTTTTAACCAACTGCATGGTGTGTTTTTCTCGAGAAAACAAGGTTACCGAATGCCTGCGTGCTTATACGGATAGCAAATATCGCGGCCAATTATGCGGACGAATTTATAGAAGAAGAAAAAAGAAATTCTGGATGCAAAATGGTTTACTGAAAACTGTTTTCAACGCGGTTTGCCAGCCGAAATTGATGCCTTTTACATTTGCATTTTAGGGCTATTATTGGACATTGTTATTTGTAGCTGGATGACCGACTGTAGCAGTTCGGTAAAGAATGCTGCAAAAAAATGCCATGCAAAATTTTACACTCAAACCTGAATGGCAATTTTTTTTTAATATTTGGATCAAACGTAAGCGAGCAACAGGTGATTCTCAGATAAAAAAGGCAGGTATCGTGGACCGTGTTTGTCTAACAGAAAGACACTTTTGATGGCGAAGTAAGCGTGGTTAGGAGTTTGATCAGGGGAAAACATCTGCGATATGTTGATTTAATGTTATTTATTTTCCAAAACAAGCTGCATCTTTGCCAACCGGTTCCCAAAACATCGCGTATCAAAACTGGAACTAAGATTCATTCAATACACGAACGAGTCTTTACTGTCCATTTGAAAAACTAGAATATAAAAATGTGTAGATTTTGTGATCATATACAGTAAGATTGAGTCCGGTTCCTCAATCAAATTCTCAAATCGATTTCCCTGACATTCCCTAACAGCTTTCAGTCACTTCCCTGACATTTAACATGAGATTTTTCAAAAACATAAGAAAAATGATGGATTTTATCTTACGTTTTTATAAAAGATCATGACTAATCAATTGGCTGACGCAAACTATCTGAATTTTCTTGACGTATTCACGAATTCTCTGACGTTCCCTAACACGTTTTGATTTCCCTGACTTTCTAGAAAGTGGGAGCCCTGCCAAAGATGAAATTAAGCCAGACTGGCAGTGAAAATTCTCAAAATACACTGGTCAACAACTGCAAAGTCTTCAGATACGGAGGATATTAGATTTCCGTACAAATTCTCCAACCATGGTTATGAGAAAAAACCGCGGAAAATTAGGACATTTCGGAGTGAAATCTCCAAATCCAACAGTTGGAAAGCGAAGGTTCCCATCGCCTCTGTTCCCCCCTCGACAATAAAAGCTACTTTCAATAATAAATCTAGTCTACACGATGGAATCCATTCAACGGCTTTGCATAATGGCAATATTGATTTTTTGTCCGCGACTTATCCGACTACGAAACCGCTAAAAGCGCAGGGTTAGATACGCCTAACCGTACTCAATATGCCTTCCAATAAAAACCGGCACAGATTACATCATTGACCCAGGGATGGGAGGAAGGAAAAATAAATGAAATTTCGGCGATTCCACAGGGTTTTACAGTTTTTCACACCAAGTATCCTTGCCTATCTGTTCAGTCAACTCGAAAAATTCCCCCGTGCCAATGGACGTTTCTCTCGCACAATGCGACGAAAAGTGTCCATCAATTTTCATTTTTCTGGGAACACTTTGGACGATTTCGTGCTATTGAAACGTCGTTACTGGGAATCTCGTCAAAACGAAACCGACATTTAGATGCCCGTCCGAGACTCTCACCAATCTAAACTTGTCAGTTTGCCAACGAAACAATTTCTTCGCGAGTACGATTGAATTGCTCGAGTCTCGAGCCATTGGTCAAACTGTGAATCCAAGGTGCTCGTGCACCGAACGATGTCCAACCGAAAAAAACTGACCAGGGTTCCCACAGCTGCAGTAGCATAAAATCCCGACTTTCTCAGGTTTTCCTGTATCGTTTTCCCATTAACACACATAGAGCAAAAAGGTATGTATTTTAATGGAAGTTTTTAATCAATAAGGGTTTCCACTCAAATTCCCTGACAAGCCCTGGCCAGCAAACTTCCAGCAATTTCCCTGACATGTTACATTAGATTTAAAAAATATAAGAAAAATTTGGCTTTTATCCCATCTGTTATAAAAGATGACGACTAAACAATTGGCTGATGCAAGCTATTGTATCTCAAATTCTCTGACATTTTCACGAAGCTTCTCGAATTTCCTGACACTTCTTTATTTCCCTGACATTCCCTGATTTTCCAGAAAGCAAGAACCCTGTAATATAAATGTTTTTAATCAATACAGGGTTCCACTCAAATTCCATGACATTTTACATTGTATAAATGATGATGACTAATCAATTGGTTGATGCAAGCTATCTCAATTTCGCCAATTCCCTGACTTTCAAGACAGTAGGAACCCTGCAATATGGTCATTGACTAGGATGGTGATTATTGAATTTGAGTAATAAAGGCATTCACCAAAAATTATATTAATGCACTTTTAATTAGGAGTACTCATATGCTCTGAATGTATTTTAATTCGGCAAATTTCGATATTGTCATGAAGAAGCCAAATCGGGACCAATATTTTACTGGATTGAAATTAAAATTAGAAGTTCAGAAATCCTCTGAGTTTTTGCTGTTTTTTCAAAATTCCCCTGACTCCCAGGTTTCCAAGGTTCTGTGGGAACCCTTACTGACCAAATATTGAAATTCGAAACGATGGAATTAACGTCATCGTGCCACTTACTTAAACGGGTCGTGATATTTAAAACGGGGCAGTTTATTTTGCGTCATTGTTTTATAAACGCCGGTATGCACCCTAGGTGTTTTGTAAACGCTTTGCATGTCAGTTTCTGCGCAGAAAAACCTCCTCCATTAAAACCCATTGCCAGATTTAAGGGCGACAACCAAAGTGTATTTCTCCACTTTGTCCACCAACTATGCTCGATGACTCCAGTTTTACGACTACTGATTTCAACGAGGGTATTGCACCTGGAGCAGGCTCGTTACGACACCTTTCTAAAATTGAACAAAAACTTCGTTTCGAGAGCGAATTGAGGCATCCGCACGGACCTTTGGAGTAACTAAAATATAGGCTACACCTTCAGAATTAACTGTGGGTGGATCGAAAGCGTCCATTTAGGAAAAAACGTCCGCATTTTTTAGAAACAAGGGTGGAAGGGGTCGTTGTTGCTGCGATGTCCAGTTCTATTTTTGTTTTCAGTGACCCCATGCAGCACAGTCTATTATCTGAAGTTTGTCATCGTCTAAACTGGCACAACAACACCTCGGTCATCTCGTCTGTCTGGGACCAAGGTTCGTGTCACAAGTTGTCAACGGACGAAAGATCCAGATCGAAATCGAGAACGGGTGCCAAATGGCAGAATGGGTCATCATGGTCACTTTTTTTGCGACTGGCCTCTCCCCTCGTGTGGCTCCATTGCGGTGTAACCCCAATAAACGCTCAAAAGCAGTTAGAAATGCACTTGGTCAATCGAGGTCAGTTCGGACTTTGAATACTTTTCAGGATTCAAACTTAAAATGACAACTGACGATTTCCAAAAGTATAATTATTCAAAATTGCTGTAGCCAATTTTGGGTGCGTGTCAAAACTGACAAGAATCTCTTGAGGTCAGATTAATCAGATTAGGATCGAAGCTCCTTTACCACGTTCCTATAATCTCGGGCAAGATCAGATGGGATCGGTTTATGTGGTGAAAGTCTTTGTCGTAATTTCGTCAACATCCCCAAATACGCGGGTCAAGGCATGTTACTCGTTTGTGGAATAGGATGAAATTATCAAATCGATGTCTCTGATTTTTCAGGAAGTGGAAACCCTGAATAGGGCACTGGACGTTTCCAAGGAAAGATTCCAACACAACGCGACGTAGCAAACACCACGTTACACAATAATAAAATTCATTTCACAACGTCAACATTTGTTCAGCTTAGTCATGTGCGTGCATTTGCAAGTGGTCCAATAACACGAGTACACATGGAGATGGTCGACATTGCGGTAATGTTTGCGCGTGCAACTGGGGTAGAAGGGTTTGAGAGGTGCTGAGTGCGACATACTGAAAGTTGGTTACTTTGATGGCAGGGTCAAGAACGTGTTCGATCTTTGTTGTGTGAAAGCAGCTCACACCCTCACAACACTCAACACACATTAAACAGCCAGCTATAAGTAACATTACGTGATCATGGTAATACTGCGTACATATCAATTAAAAACATGATACTTAAAAAACCTGTTAGTTAAACGTGGTGACGTACTGCTTTGAGGGTTTTTGCCGTGCAATGTGAGAGCAAGTACTGGCAACACTGTTGACTACTGTATCATGTTCCTGTAACATGGTAAATATTACCGAGTTTTACATTACTGCGTGAGAAACGCATGTCATCGCTGTTTTCGTTATTACCTAGTTTGTAAAACTACATTGTCGTTTGACATGTCCTCAGTATCGTAAACTTTGAGTCTAATCTGTTACCTGTTAACCATGATCACACCTGACCATCAATGGCAGGGAATAATTAATTGTTGAAACAGTTTCGGTTGAAAACGAGGGGTGAGGCCCTGGTCCGGTCTGTCTGCGGAGGTGGTGGTGGTAACAGACCTGACCCCCGCTGGTACATTTTCGCCTCATTTGCGACCAATTATTTGGCTAATCAAACAGCAATCGATACGTCAATTTTTTGTCGCTAGCGTACATTCCAGAGCATTTCAGCGCACGGAGTGCATTTCGGCACACGGCCCAATTTGCTCGCCACTCGTCCGCGTGTCCTTTTCTTCCCCAAAACTGGCCTGCTTTTCGCCAGCCCTCGTACATCTACTTCTCCCCCATGGCCGAGGCAAAGGCAGCGGCAGCTTCTTTAGCAATTGGCATTCACAGAGCAGGCCCGACCGCCACATTCCCGTCCAGGCGTGGGCAAGCGATGAAAGGCAGCTTCGAAAAGCAGGCAGCAGCGACGCTTCCTGCCCTCGTATTCGTGTTCAACCGTCGAAAAAGTGCGAGAAAAGTAGACGATTAATCGGGGTCGGCCACGGGGTTTTAGATTCGACAAAATGTCCGAAAAACCCACAATTAAAACACGGGCTAGCCCGAAACCCCGTTCGACAGCTTACAACGTTCGAACGTTCGAATTCCATTAAATCGCGAATGGAAACTTGGCACAGGCAGGTGACATTTAATGTTGACCTAGTATGAAACGCTGCGGTAACCCATTTCTCCCAGCGGTGAATCGCCCCATCCCCGGCCGCGGCCAGGGTCCCCCGCTCACCCCGCTTTCTCAGGGTCCGAAAAAGCGATGCCCCCACCCGGGGGGCTATTATGTACATCGAAATCCATTACAATCAGTTTCTCCAGTGAGGCTACTTACCAGGGCAAAGAAATTGGTGTGACAATCCTCCAAGCTCGCACCGTTCGTTTGGAAGTTCGGATGCGTCATGGCTTGTCCATGATTTACACTCGCATTTTCACTGGAACTACGGCCCGAGACGCTCTAAAAAGGCCATTTATGCGAGGAAATATCCGACCTTGGGACTGATTTGCAGCTGAAAATGGCGACAATGATGGCGGCCGAGGAACAACAAGGCGGTAAGGGTCCCGCCACCTTATTGGCCGAACAACGCTTCACGTGACCAGCGACGCAGTGTCGCCAGACGACGCCGACACTGCGGGCTGGTGGATGCTTTCCGCCATTTTATAAAGTGGCCAAGCGTTTGGAAATCACAAGTTTCGTAGCAGGGCGACGTTTGATGTTGATGATTTTTCGCAAATTAATAAATATGTCGTAATGACGCGCTAGTTGGGCGAACGTCGGAATGTGACGAGATATAC
>JAQGAF010004775.1:0-13523 GCA_034687865.1 Kryphioiulus occultus
CGGAGCGCTTCCTGGACAACGCATATCGCGTAAATGACGTGTGCGCGCCATTAATTTTAAGCAGTATGTCGATGGAGTCGAAGTTAGCATTAAATACCCAGACGGAAAAGCCTGAGCATTACACGTAAGTTGATTTGGCTCAGGGAGATGACCAGTTAAGGAATACAGAGGTGCCCGTAGCTCCATTGCCACTTAATGTTTGCTGGGACGGATTTCGTTTGCAGATATTTGAAGAACTTTCGAGTTGAGCAGTGTCCGCTTTTTAAAGACCACCAGTGTCCGAATCACAAACCTTTCACGTGTTTTCACTGGCATTTTTGGAACCAAAGGCGGCGTAGACCTATACGAAAAAGAGACGGTACATTCAATTATAGTCCGGACGTTTATTGCACGAAATATGACGAGGCGTCGGGAATTTGCGTTGACGGGGATAAGTAAGTCATTTTCGCTCTCTTCCTGTTTGAATGTCAGCCATGCTAGTTTTACGTTCCAATCTCGTTTTGGCCTTATTTTGCCCGAGCGGTAACGGTCCCATTTTGCCTTTTAACGATCGCTTGGCACGCCACGGAGGCAGAAATCTGTCAGAATATCTCAGATCGTGCCTGTTGGGCTTTTCTATAAGGTGTCATCTCCATGCAGTCTGTTTTTACTAGAGTGTAAACAATGTCAAATCGGTGAACGTCATAGAACCCTGCGCCGCCATCTTGCTCGGTCGTTAACCATTTTACGTGGACGGGGTGCTACCAAAATTCGTGCGGAATTTCATTCCGATACCGTTTTGATGGCGTTTGCCGACGTGTCATTTGCTAAAAATTAAAGCATCAGGCTCATTGTGAGTCTCGTTTCGCGAATTAAACGATAACGTGTGAATGGCGAAGTGGCAAAATGAGTTTTGTCGAAATAAATTCTGCTCGTTGCATTGACGGGTCACTACTGGCCAACTGTCAGAAATGCTGTTCTGACTTGACTAATAAATTTAATATTTCAGAGTTTGTAGGGCCATGAATGCTAATCTTTTTGTAGTAAGCTATGTTGACAGCTGATTAGGGCAGTTGACGCCTAGGTCATTGCTAATTAATAAGGTATTGCTCAATATGCCAGAGGCCAGTTTGAGGCAAAGCAGATCCATACTTTGTTTTTTCTCCAGAGGTATGTTCTGATATTCACAGAAAAGAAACTACTGATTGAAAGCTATGTTTATAGCAATCGTTTTGATCTTAGACATAAGGCCAGGATTTTGCATGCTTATGAATTGTAATTCAAATCTCGACAAGGTATCAGTGTAGGTTCTGCGTTGACAACGTGTTGCTTTGATAAGGTTACCAGAGTAATTTCCGTCGACTAATTTGATATCTAACAGTGTTTAAATCGCCTGTGCAGTTTCTTTATATACTCTATAGCTGGTGGTTTAGCACTGCATTGCTTAATTTGAGTGATGAACGGCGAGTGGTTGCCCTTTTTTGTTGTCCAACTTATGCATTAAGTACTTCCTTTGATGGCCATTCCTTTGCTATTTTATGGGTAAATTTTATTAGCGATTGTCATAATTCGGAAGTTGTAATAGAACGTGTAATTTGGCGGGAAAAGCAAAATCTCAACATCAGCGTTTACCTGTTAAGGTGAAACTTTTTAGTTATCCTGTTTCGCTTTACAGAATCCGTAAAGTAAGATAGTTTGGTGGTTTACTAGGAACTACCAGGTAGTACTGGTTGTTGGATCATGCTTGAATGACATAAACGTAGTTTTGTGACCTGGATTTGCTAATCACGAATTGGTCAATTTTGATGCAAACTGAGCCACTCTGCTTGCTGACCCAGTTAAAATTGTTAAGTTTCTTACGTTTGGTTAAAGCCATCCCAGGAAGTAAATCCTAAATCAGGCCTGCAAGAACAAGAAGAAGGGTTTCTGCTTATGCTGTCCCAAATTGTTGGGTGTTCCCAAACTTTCAAATGGTTTTACTGGCCATAGAGTTTTACAACTGAAAATTGTAGTACTACCTGGCAAAACAAATCGTATTATGCGTAACGCGATGCCAATTTTGTGGTTCTGAAACTTGCCATATTAAAATAGTGTTTTTTTCTTTCACAGTTGCCCTTATCTACATAAAACAGCGGGAGATACGGAAAAACATTATCATCTTAGGCATTATAAAACGTGTATGTGTATGTACGACACTGATGCTAAAGGATTTTGTAAGAAAAATGGTCCCCATTGTGCATATGCACACGGTGCCCAAGATCTTAGAGCACCCGTTTTAGATATTAGAGAGATTCAAGCTCAAGAAAACCAAGAGGAAGGAAGCAGCTCTAATGGTACTGGTCCAAATAATCTTGACAAAGAACGAAATTTAGGAGAGGATCCAAAATGGCAAGGTAAGGGAGGATTGAAATTCTTCAGTTATTATCACATTTGAACTAGTTAAATGAGAAAATTTTTTGTTGGATTTCTTATTTCTGCAGATACCAATTATGTATTAGCAAATTATAAAACTGAGCCATGTAAGAAACCACCTAGGCTCTGTCGGCAAGGTTATACCTGCCCTCAGTATCACAATAGTAGAGATAGAAGAAGAAGCCCACGGAAACATAAATATAGGTTGTATGTTGTTTTCATTATTTGTACATTGCTTTGTTTATACTAGCATGTTTAGGAGAGTAGGTGATTTTTCTCTCTGGTCGCAACCAAGAGACAACTTATTTCACCATAGAATTCTTCTAGAATTGCTGATAAATAAAGCATTTGTTTAACATCTATTTTATTTTATTACAGAACGACGCCTTGTCCACATGTAAAACACATAGATGAATGGGGTGAGCCTGGAAATTGTGAACATGGCGACAGTTGTCAATACTGTCACACTAGAACTGAACAGCAGTTTCATCCTGAAGTAGGCTTTATTATGTTGTTGTTTTTTATTTTTGCATCATGACCGACAAAAGTATTTTAAAATGTTTCATTTTCTAATTTTCAGATTTATAAATCTAGTAAATGTAACGACATGCAGCAATCTGGCTATTGTCCACGTGGTGTTTTTTGTGCATTTGCTCATGTTGATAGTATGTTAATTATTAATAAACTTGGAATTTGTGAATTTACTCTTTTAGTTGTTAGCCATTTGTTGATAAAATACATTGTGTAATTAGTTGTGCTGCCTTACTATTGCAGATGAAATCACAACGCAACGTGAAATCTCTCTACCTTCTGATGGGAGCACAAGTTTAGCAACATTTATATCAAGTGCTCTGCCACAGTCGACGACCAATGATAGTGCAAGTTCATCTCAAAGTAATAGCCGGTGTAGCAGCACAAACGGCAATAGTAATAATCACAAGTCAAGTAACAGTAACGGATTACTTCCACCAGTAAGGCATTTTAACAGTAATATTGACTCAAGTGTTGCTACCATCCACGGCTTTGTGGAAGATTTGCAATGAAAGTTTTATTGAGTGATTCATGTTCCTAATAACGTATTACATTTAATGTCTTGAGCCATTAGTATTCTTGGGAAGAAAATTTTTTAAAAATGGTTTGGTGGCAGCACTTGTGACTGCAATATAGCAATTTTCATTGTACTTAAAGAAGTTTTTTTTCGCCACCCAGTTATCGATGAGTGATTTATCTTCAGCTTTTTCTAATCGAAGTGGTACATTTCTTCCGAATCCAATTGGTAAATCGTTAACACAGAGTTCCTCAGCAGCAAATAGCATTTCTATGGATTCCCTACCAACCTATCAAAAGGCACCAGGATCAGAGCGTGAAGATAAGGAGGTTGGAAATCATTGAAGCTAAATACATTTAATACTTTTACACGTTTTTTATATTGTAATATTTATTTCAGGCAACTATTAGGAAGCAGATGTTAGCAATTGGTATGTAAAATTTTCCCCATAATGCTTCTTTAGTAATGTTTATCTGGTATTTTCTGCTTTTGTTGTCTGATTGTCTTTTAATGGCCAAGCAACTTGTATTACTTTTGGGTTGTGCATTTTTTGTGCAAGTATGAATGAAGCACGTCATTTTGAAATGAGTGAAGAAATTTGCCATATAAGTTGCACACTTGATGAAATTATGGAAAATTGCTTTCATATATTAGTTTACATTGGATAACATTTCACGTGGGGATGTAAATTTTATAGTACACAATTTTGATCTTGTATTTGAATAATTATACTAATTTGCAAAATTTTGAGTTGTAGTTATCCACAATTCATCTAACATTCAAGGCTTTCATTGAAACCAACAAATTATGCAGAATTATGAACCATCAGCATGTTGTGTTGTTTGTCAAATGTTAGTGAGCATTTCCATTGTGCAGGAACGTTATCTTCGACACCCCCTTCAATTCAGTCAACAATATCACCCTTAGCTCCTGCATTTTACCCTCCTAGTGATACTGTCGAATCTGTTGTAGGTTAGTTACTGCAAATGGCATGATCTCCATTGTTTTCTAGATAACTGGACTTTTCAGAATATTGTTGGCAATATTTGTTATTGTTTTCTTTCAGGGAATGCTTTAGATGAACTTTCCATAAATACTGGGCCAAATAAAGAATTGGAGAATGATGGTAGTCATTTAAACAATTCTATAAGTGTTGGATTAGCAGAATCGGGTTAGTTAATGCTTAGTTCCTAAGTGGTTGTTTATTCTAGTAGTACGTGCTACTGGCTTTCTAAGTGAATTAGTAATCTAATTAATTTATTCTTACCCAAGCAGGCTTATTAGGTGGCTCTGCACCAGTAACTATACCAGGTAGTAGTTTAAAAGAGAGCCGTAATCCATTAAGTAACCTAACGCCTCCGGTCTCATCACCATTATCATCAACCCCACCAACATTCCTGCAATCACACATAGGACAACCTCGGCCTGAGCATACCATGGACCAAGTGAGCCATTTAAGCTTATTACTGCTTATTAATGGAATTTGTGTAGTAGGTAAATGGCAAAATTTGTTCAAAATTTTAAAAAAAGACCGAGACTACCAATTAAAAATGTTGTACTAACTAGATCATGTAATCTGAATTCTTTCCCAAAATATTAAAATGTTTAAAGTGGAAAGGCATAATTGGCATCTTTTTGATAAGATTTTAATAGCCAAGCTCAGTACGAAGAGCTGCACAAAAGTGCATACTTGTGAATTGTATGTGCTATTGGGCAGTGATACGGATGTAAATGAGGCAAGAAAATGCCATTTTGTTTCGCTTCATTCGGCAATGCGGACTTTGCTTCTAACAATTGTTCATTCTGTTTCCTCAATTTTTAGGCAATGGCTTCAGCATTTTTAAGGCAGCCAAATACTATAACAGCTAATAAATTTTCTAGTTTTCCTGCGCCGGGTTTTTATGATTTTCCAACTTCTACTACCAATTCCGGTGCTCGTCCCTCGCCCCATTCGCCGATCGTATCCAATAGTGTTGGCCCAGCAAACAATAACATTGCCAGTTTTCAACAGTTTTGGGATGAACTGCAGGATATTAAAGGGAAATTTGTGTTTTATAAGGATCGAATGGAAGAGGAAATCACTAAAGTGAATGCTATGATGAAAAGGATCGCAGAACACATTACTGGAAGCGCATATAATTCCCGGTCTTCAAGTGGTTTTAATACCGATATCGACCCATTATCATTTGGGGATTTATCACAATTAAGGCAATCCATGAGAAATGATTCAGATGCAGTAGATAAGGTATGTTAAGTGTTTTTTGGTATTTTTTAATACAGGTAATATTTCGTATTGTTTTCTCAACTCAGTGCCTTGTTTCTACAATTTTCGCATAATGCATTAGATATTTACTTTCTGCCTAATTTTCACTTGCTAGAATGTAAACAAAGCTCAACAGCTGACGTTGACAAAACGGTGGATACTTGATTTGTCTAAGCTTGTATATTATATGAATGCGTACCCTGTTGACCTCTGGCTTCCGTGATTAGATTGATTTTGGTGCTTGGGACATTTGATTTCACACTTGCCTTGGATTCTTGTTTGCTCTTCTCTGAATGCTTGGTCATGCTGCATAGTGCCTGTTGCGTCTTCCCTTTATATTTACTGCCTCTCAGCACAATAATGTAAATGCTTTCCATTCTGTGATCTACAGTGGCATTTATTTGTTAGCAATATGAAATTGCCTATCAAGCGTAATTGTAATAACCAACACTGATGTTTTCAAACGCATATTCGTATGTGCATGCTTGCTTCGCTGTTTTTAATTCGTTCAATAATTGGCTGGAGTTAATAGCAATTGGCAGATGTTAATTTTGCGAAAGTATTGACAATTTGACATTGTATTTTATGAGCTTTGTGCATATGAGAGACCATTCTGTTTTACCTTTATCCAGAGTACATTGTATACATGACGTCAGTTTTTTTTCTACAGTCTAAGAAATTCTTGATTTCTGAGTAAGATTGCAGAATTACCTGACGTCTATATCTCAGACATCTCACCACTTTTACCCCGGAAATAACTTGAACATATCACTGAAACCTGATTTCTTATTTTTAGCAAATGATGCGCCATCCAACAATGAAGTGTATGGCATGCAACGAGAAGCTGGCAAAGACAAGAATGTATCCCTGCGCCCATATGATCGTTTGTTCTGATTGTGCGCCGGTGGTGAAAACGTGTCACGTTTGTGGACAAATAGTACAGTTATCAAATTTCCAAATGTCGTTATGAAACAACACATGCTAGGACGGTATTTAATGAATGATTATCAATTTGTGGACTCGTTTTCCTAAATAGAATTTTATTGCCAATTTTTTAAAAAAAATTAACTTAAAATCGTTGGATCCTGAGATTTTTCAAATTATTCACTGACTGTGTGACATGCTGTACCCAGAACGATAACAATATATGACCCCTCGTCATCTTGCACTACTTTTTAATGATTTGCTGGCTGAATATTTTATTGCCATTTTTACTAGATGTGGTGGCGTTTTAATGTCATTTTAATAAGCTGTTAAATATGTTTGCAATCAAAAATGCATGCTCCTCATACAGTGTTACCTGCAGTATTTCTATGAATTAATGCCACTGAATATATTTCAATTGTACCTTTACTGTTAAAAATGGGAGAAATCATTAATAATGTCCATGTTATTTTTTACATCAAGACATTGTTGTTCATGCCATATTTGACAATTTTAATGCTAAAATTTATTTGAAACAGGAAATTGCCATGGTACAGAAAAATACTGGTTTTAATTTATTAGATGTAAGATTCTAGGAGTGACAATTAAAATACAGCTTAGCCTTTGATCAAGAAAATGTTAATTTCGATTTCTTCTAAAAAAAAATTTTAAAAACTGGGGAAATTGTCTTGGCTGATTGGTTGTACAGCATATAACATGAACGTTTTGCTTTATTCTGTCTCTTTTGTAAATCATGCAGTTAGCAATTGTTGCTATCTATCTTTGCTTGTCAAAAGATGTCAGCAACTACCATGCTGTTGCCTATCATGTTGTGCCAGTTATGCAACAGACTAAACGTGGCTCGACCATTATTGATGATTTCACCTATTGAACTACATATCCAAATGAATTTTGTGTTAACTGACCAGTGTCACTACAGATTGATCACACATTTGTGATACAGACTGCCATTGCGATTTAATTAACAGTCGAAACTGCCATAGAAAATCCGGTTGTAGCAAAGTTACTCTGAATTATGTGCTGATGGTTCATATGATTTTTAGCACCTATTATGTGACGAAATTACGATTTATCTGAGTAGCAAAATGTTCCTTCTTTATCGGGGCCATGGTGTGCCTGTAAAGGTACTGCAAGGTGTCTATAATGGAGACACGTTTTGTGAATAATCTGGTCATCAACAAATTATTAAATGTAAATGTGCAAAAATAGTAAATTGAAAGCTACATGTGGAATTTTATTTGGGGCGTTTTGTTAGAAATTTTTTCAGTCGGTATCAGGAAAAGAAAAATTATGAAATGTTTAGCCTGTTATTTTTGTTCTGCCAAAATGCCATTTGATTCCCTTGCTAAAAACTGACCCGCAGTCAAAATATCTGTAATGTAGGGAGATTTTTTGCAATATTCAAGTATTGAATTTACCTAAATTAAAATTGACAAAATGTTGGACGCTCTTGCGAGACAAATTCTTGGTGATGTGAAAACAATTGATGCTTCATTTGAAATACCTCTTAACTTTTATTAATAAATTAACTGCTGCCTAAACGGTTTGCAGAACTGAAGTATTTTTAAAGTAGTTGAGCACCAGTAACTTTAAAGAAAAGCAATAAGTTAATTCATTAGCACCTGTGATTTAAAAAGCTAGCAAATATTGATTTTTGGACATGCACTAGCTATGAAATGCGCTCGTTGGTTGCTTTTGTATCGAGTAGGCTATATGCTGTAGGAAACCGAAATTTGAAGTGGCTCAATTAGTGTTCCCTTATTTTTATCCTATGATGAAGGGGTACTAAGTTAACGTCTTATGAGATTATGAAGCATAATTTGAAATAAAGCATCAGTGTTGTGAAAGAATATGTAGTTTCTATTAGGGTAGGTGATTTAATTTGGTGTGAAAGTGATTTGATAACTGTATAGAGAAATTATTTTTGAAATTTAATTCGTACAAAAATTGCTACATGAAACACTTTAATCAAAATAAGTCAGTTATTATCGGTGGATCATCCTTCACCACTTGTTTTAAGTGGGTTTTGTCATTTTGCAAATTCAGATTTATGGATGGTTGCATGGCTCTTGTAATCTTAATGTCAACACAAATCTATAGTGTCTGGTTGCACCATGCTCCATGAATTTAAACAGTTGTATTCACCGATTAATTTTAACTCCTGAATTTGTTTGTACAAGTTAGAATTGGTCATTGTTTGTCATACAATTGTAATAAATTTTATCCAAATATATTTTGTGTAGATTTTGTGTATGTGGCTGAGGCAATAAAAGCTTCATGAACTTTGGCATTGGATGTATCGATCACAGCCATTGTAAAACAAACTTAAATACGTTTTTGATGTTTAGTTTGATTTTAATTAAAAAAATTTATATTTTAAAAAAAATTAAATAAATTGAACTATTGCAGTTGTGATTTTCAAGTTAGCACTCATCAAACCACGTTTCCTGTGCAACCGTTCATCAAGCTGTAATGATTGAGTTTGTCTCTTGAATAAGTAATTTGGGGAATTAAAAAAAATGATAAAACTACAGTATTGTTAAAATAGATTATAGTGTTTTTGTCATTTTTTTGTACCGTTTTTAAGCTCTTGTATAGTGTAACAAATTATACTGTCATTGAGGTCCAATTTTTGCGAGAAATTTAAAATTTCCGTTTTAAATACCGTATTCAAATATTAAATGTAACCGAAGAAACATAACTTTGATCAAAATACTTGCTAATATAAGACTCCGTTCAAAACATCATTTTGAAAATGGGTCTATTGGTCCGCCCGTTTATTAAAATTCATTACAAAATTTACCACGATAATAATGCAAGATTTTACTCTTGAAAATTTTCATAACAATTTAGAAATGACCAAAATGTGATAATTTAATATATTCTATATCGGTACATATTTATGGCGTTTTATGTGATTCTTATTAAATAAATTGCATTTTTGACAATTGTGAAATGATGCTTACTTGTATACTAATAAAACCTCAAGTAAAGAATATGGCGATATTGCGCAATACATATTTTTGTGCTCAAAATTTAACATCTTCAATGTCTAGTACTCATAAAAACACTTTCTCAGCAAAAATCGGATAATGTGGCTTGAGAACTAGCCAATGGCACGTCAACCTTTGTGCACCAATCACAGCAGCGGAATTTTGCGTTAGTAGCCAATAACAGCCAACTTGAAATGCGCCAATCGTGGCTGAGGAGAGGTACAATTGGACCAATCGCCGACGTTGCCGCCATTGTGATGTCATAGAGTGGAACGGTTAGGTTTTCGGGAAATGTGTGCGTGTTGTAGGTCATCGTGAGTGTGTTCGACTAGTTGGTTTTGAATCGTACTGCTAAGGTAAGAAATCTGACAATTCTTTAATATTATTGTTAAACTAGGTTTAGATTAGTGATAGATGGTTCGGCTAGCATTCAGGCACATGATGAGAGTAAAATTGAGCGTCAAAACGCCAAGTTTTCAATGTATTGGCAATTTGAAAATAGTGCACGGCTTCTCGCTGGCAATCTTTGCTATTGTTTACTGGCCGCCATTTTGTCGAACGACAGTTAACCGAAAACCCCTTCCTGGAATTGGGTTCAACAACATGTCAGTTTTTGTCCCAATTGATAAGACTTAGCAGTGACCGAATATTTTTCCTCGTGCTTTCAAAACACGATCGAATGAATTTCCTATTCTCGTGTTCTCACTGCTTAGTTTGTAAAATAACATTTTCGTGATCCACGCTAGTGTTCTTTGTGTTGGCTGGTGACTAAGCGGGCGAAATTTGCCGGCGGCCATATCAAACCACACTAAACGAATTTTTTTCTCCTTGAATTTTTGTTGAACTTGATATTATTTTTCATCATTTGAGATTCATTGTCTTAAGTGTAATCTAGTTTGCAATTTTCGTACTGCCAACCACTTTTCATGTTTTTATGCCATTGACACGTGACCTACTTAAAATAATTGATCTGCAAGTTGGGGCATGTGACGTGACGTCACCAACCATATTCGAAATATCACGCGGTTTCCAATTAGCAATAACCCTACTGTGTTTAACGAGTTTTAATTTTTATTTCAGCGATTGTTGGTTGACTGAGCCGAAGAAATGGCACGTACAAAGCAAACCGCCCGTAAATCCACTGGAGGAAAAGCTCCTCGCAAGCAGCTTGCTACCAAGGCAGCTCGTAAAAGCGCGCCTTCCACTGGAGGTGTGAAGAAGCCCCATCGTTATCGTCCCGGTACCGTGGCTCTTCGTGAAATCCGTCGTTATCAGAAGTCCACTGAGTTGCTGATCCGTAAACTGCCATTCCAACGTCTTGTCAGAGAAATTGCTCAGGATTTCAAAACTGATTTGAGGTTCCAGAGTGCTGCTATTGGTGCACTCCAGGTAATATTCGATTTTTTTTTCAATATCTTGTGGTTATACTATCATGTTGATTCCTGTTGTGAAACTACTATTTTAGATCCTCGGTTACAATAACAGTAGTCGTTGATCATCATAGAATTGTCAGTAAAATTAATTCCCTGTCATTGTAAGCACCAAGGTCGATCTTATTACCCAAATGTTTCATTAAATTTATCTTTTACAGCCATGTTACTAGCACCCTTGAGTTACTGTAATTTTTTTGTAAACTATTATCTTTAGTATAACAGCTTGTTTAAAATCTTGCAGGAAGCCAGTGAGGCCTACTTGGTGGGATTGTTTGAAGACACCAACTTGTGCGCTATCCATGCCAAGCGTGTGACCATCATGCCAAAAGACATCCAGTTGGCTAGACGAATCCGTGGAGAGCGTGCATAAATCAAGTTATATTTTTCCCCAATCTATTTTCACCATTTACCACACCAAAATTGTACATGAGACATTGCCAACTACATGCGAAGTGGCGCTACAAATCACATTTTATACATCAATTACTCGGGAGTTATTTTTAAGTAGTGAACCACAACTCATTTTATACAAAAATGTTTGTAAGTTATTGTCACAACACCAAAACAGTGGCCCTGAGGTCAGCCATTTTGTACAATGTTCATGAATGTATGATAGCTAATCCCATCAAATTATTTGTAACCGGTTCCTGTTAGGTTTCTTCTGTCTTCGTATCACTTGCCCATTACTTCCATCACACCTGGCTTTTTTGATCTTGTTGTAATGTGTCGAGTAAAGTCTGGAGTGTCGCTTAGAAGTGTTTTTAAACACTTAATGGCTTGCCATTCAACGGATCAGTTCAAGATTTAATAGTTGTGGGTTCTGCTGTGATTTGTTAGTGGAAAATTACTTAACATAGTTAACGCAGTTGTGGTCCTCGTGAATTTCTCTTTGGGAGTAGTACCGGTATAGAACTGGGATTAATTTCAATTTGTTTTTATCACCATATGCGTATTTCCATCTTGGGATCAAGATTGCATTACTTTCACTTGTCTTCGTTTAGTTAAGGAAGTTGTCCAGTAGATGGTTAGTGTTTCTTTTGGTAACATTTTTTTTTTGCAGTTTTATACCTGCGCGATATGAAACTGCAAAAAGAAAAAGCTTTGGGCAATATTATGCCAATGTAATGGTTCTTTCATTTTATGCATATTCATTCATTAAATATCATATAAGATTGGCTATAATATTAGCACAAAAATGAAATAAAAGCTACAAAGCATCTGATCTCTGTGTTTGATGTAAAAGTGTTCATTTTTTAAAATAAAATGCTTGGTGGCACAAAGACTTCTTTTCAAATTTTATTAACTTCTAATGTACAGTAACAAATGATACAACTAATTAATTTTGATGCCATGTTCAGATAAAGGCCTAAATAAATTTTCATCTAAGTCGTTCTCTTCCCGAAGAGCGAAGAAGTAGACCATGAATACGATTGAGGATATTGCCACCACATATGCTTGGCCTGCAGGAGGCTTTGTCTTGCGGTCGAATGGCTCGCCATAAGTGTTCTTGACGGACCACTGTGCAGCTTTGCTACTGGAAAATTGGACTGGTTCATCTGTGGTTTCAGGTGTTGGGGATTTGGTAAGGATTGCTGATGTGTGTAGTAGTCTCAGATTTCTGAAAGGAGAAATTGGTTTTGCAAGCCTACTGTCAGTAAAGATATCATGTGGGAGGGGGATGAAATTCATTGATCAGCAAATTAGTAAAATTTTGATTTACATGTAGTAAAAACTTGAGAACATTTTTAGAAATATTCATGTTGGCAAACATGTACTCTTTCACGTACTCAATTTATAAACATTTAACGGCTTTAAGGCCAGGATGTAAGTGCATAAGTTGGACCATGATCTCTATATACTGTCAGTATATAGGGGTCATGGTTGGACCCATGCCACAGCAGTGTCAGCACATTACTGCGCCAAAATCGATGTATTTTATAATACTTTATTTTTGGTTTATACATAACATCTCTCATTATTAATAAGCAGGCCATTCCCATTGAGTGTTAATTACAATGGGGACAACAGCCAAAAAAGCACAGGCTGGTTTTGCAGCCTTCCCAGGACAGTCTAGCCAACATAACTACAGCAAATTGTCAATCTTGATGACTTCATGGTCACCCTGTATAGAGTGTTACTATTGACATGCTATTGATCTACGCTCTTGCTTCATTCCTTACCGAGTTATGAGAATTTGCCTGGTGATTTTTGGTAACAATGTTATTAAGTTGTTAGAAAGCATTTTTCTAAACGGCGACTGTATGGATCAAGGTACCAGTTCGGTATATAAAAGCACAATTTTGACTTTCCAAGGTCCTCACTTTTCAGACCTAAAAGGAAATAGAATTATAGTCCCAAGGCCTCCTCAAGTTCACGCTCGTTGGCCATTTTCAATGAGAATAAATCGCCGCTTGGAGCGCATCGAACGGGAACAGAGTTTATAGCGCTTT